>JBBPQU010000237.1:0-28941 GCA_038092655.1 Boletus sensibilis | reverse complement strand
GTCAGACCGGAGTGAAAGCATCGCGCGGTACGTTCGCTATTTCATCTCCGCCGTGATCGTTGACGAATATTTTGGCGCATATAGTCTCTCAACTCGTCTCCAGCGCCATGATCGTATGTTACACCATCCATATCTTCGACCAGAGCATACTCGCCATCGTTCTGAGTACAACAGACCTTCTCCGTCGACACCTAGTTCGTCAACTCTCAATTCGAATCGCTATTCTGGTGTTCGAAAGTCGACTATCTCGGTATCCTCTGCATCCTCTTCTTCGTTCGGGTCCCCAATGTCGATTTCCGCTCCGCTCCGCCCATCGTCCCTTCGCCGTACTTCTACCCTCACTCTAGCAAGCACAAGCGAAGTACATGTCGACACTGATGTTGATGTCGAGAACCCTTTGAAGAATGATTTTCGCCGCAGTGGTGGATATCCAGAGGCGAGCTTGGCCACCAAGGTTGCTGTCGAAGTCAAGCCAGTGCCATCGTACAATGGCAGGAGTAATGTTGCGCCGCCGGCACCCGCGACGCCTGCTGGCAAACCAAAGAAGCCCAAGTCAACACCTGTCGCTGTGGTTGCGTCCAAGCGGAAGGCCATTCCTAATTCTTCGGCTGGGGAGATGAAGTCAATGCCTCGGACACCCCCAAACGAGCCTCGCATCCTAGTCTCGGAGAAAGCAACACCGATCCAGACCAGCACCTACACCAAGAAAGTCAGGAAGGGCCACAAACCTCAGCTCTCGGTTTCCTCTGACGAAGAGGAACAAATGCGCTCCAAAACCGCGAAGAAGGTGCGCACACGCGAGCCCTCTTGGTCCATCCCTCTCGCTTCCGCGGTGCAAGTGCAACCGTCGTTGCTTCTGCCATCGGCACTTCCAAGGGAGAAAGAAGGCAGCGATTCGGCACGCCGCACGAGCACTGGTATCAGATCGAAGACATCTACGTCCTCGAGTTCCTCGACGGATAACGATCTCTCGACCGCTAGCACGGAAACGGCTGCTACTACCGTTTCTATCTCCTCTACATCCATATCGCAAGCCAAACATAAATCGCCTAGGAACCTCCATATCCAGGCTCCGCCTTTCACGCAGTCACCAGTGGAAGCAAAGAAACCCGCCCGTCGAAATCCCGCACGCAATCCATCCATGTTTGGCCACGAATTGCCTTGTCCGCAGCGTACACCTACGTCCCCCTCCCGCATTCCCGTTTCCTCACCGATGCCACTTTCGCCACCTGTGAACTCAGCTGCCAGCGCCTCTTCCACATCGCCCCTGTCCGCGTCCTCGCGCCCACGTACCCTTCGCCGAGCCGCTCGGCGCATCTCGTTTGGAAGCGCGGCTGCAAACGGAAGCCTGTTCAGCTCGGTTGAAAACCCACGAGATCACGGCGGGGAAACCCCGGCTCTCGGCAGTGCCTTTCACCTTGCCTAAGTCTGGTCGGTGGAGCGTGAAGCGCTGGGCTCTTCATTATCACCGATCCATTCGACCCATCAATGCTACATATGACTTCTCTTTCAATGTTTCCCTCTAACTCATTTGATCTTCCGTTCTTTTGGCTTCGGGAGTTCTCTAACCCAAGTTCCATCGTCGTTTGAACTGACAACTTTTCCGATCATGTCCATTTTCATTTCATTTTTGCCACGGCTCGTCGCTCAGTCTTTGTTCCATTACCCAAATTTTTGTGCCTCATTTACTTCATGGATTCCTATCATCTCTTCGTTCGTTTCACGTTTTTAGTTGGTGTGTCACGACCACTTACATTTCTTCTTTCCACGAAATTTACACACCTTCATTTGGTCTTCCTCCTTTCCCATTCTTCACCAGACCCTGGCCAACTCCATCTGCGGTCTATCAGCGTGTCATCCCCTCTCGCCACATTCCTTCGAATAATATTATCCGCTAAGGTATGCTCTCCCATTCTGAACCTTCGGCGACCTAAATTCATTGCATGCATAGATCATTTGTTCTTTGCTACATTACCCCGCTCCTTTGCCATTTTCGTCGCGTGCTAATTGACACGTTCCCAATGCCGACGCTCCCTCTTTTCCTGACCTGCTCGTCATCGACATCCACCCATTCGATTCTACCGCTGAAAGGACGGCCGACTGGGGAAAGCTCTGGGTTTACTTATTTTCAACCGTTTGTTCATCTGATCTTCTGCATTTCGCCTCACCCACTTAGGCCTCATTTCGACTGCACTATTTTTTGGACAAGCTCTATTCTCGAAGCTGTATCCATGGCCTACGCATTACTACTGCCACTCACTAACTCTTTCGCACACTGACCCTTGTGCGCATTCAACTCTCATTCACATTTTCGTCTTGTTGCTCTCACATGCACCGAGGCTTGTACAAACTCACCTTCACTCCCGTATCTCTCTGCTCTGTTCACATTCGTTCCCTACTGCCCGCTCGCCTTCCCGAATCCTTTTGTTCATTCCATCACCCCTCTTTCATCCTTGTACAACACGCTTACTCACTTACCCCGTTCGTTGATCGTCTCGGGTCTTGGGTGGATACGGAACGGCAGCCACAATTTTACGGTACAGTTTAAACATGCTATCCATCAATACTTGTACCATTGGTTGTATCCTTTGTACAACAGTCTGTAGATGAAGAAAGCAGGTTGCGGAAACCAGATTGATTTCAAGGATGAACTACATGTAGATCTCGACTGGCCCTGTCACGAGACAAGATACAAAAGTGGTGGATTACCTCAAAATCATGCTGAGACAGACAGCCACAGATCTACTGTTGCCAGTCCACAAGTACTGTACTGTAGCAACAAGTGTTTCTCCTGACAAACAGAATATTTGGGTTTACTTTTTTTTGCTTTTGTATTTTTTTTTCACACCTTTATACATGATATGGCAAGCTACACCAGTACAGACACAGCAAGAAAGCAAGTTGACAGCAGAACATGCAAGAGCACAAAATGAAAACATGAAAACATTGAAGAATCATAAAGCATAGTTGAAAGCCTTTAGACAAAGGATGTCTTCTCCAAATCACCCACCTCAATCCAGGCTCCTCCCTCATACCAGCTGCCAATCAGCTCACCAATGAGGGACTTGCCTGGACCAGCATACTTGTCAATGTATGCCTTGTTGGTGAAGATCACCATGCCTCTCTTGCACCTACTGAGCATGACATTCATTCTCCTTGTGTCTTGAAGGAATCCAAGGTCTCTGGATCTAACCAGAGATATGATGATATAGTCCTCCTCATTTCCTACCACACCATCAGTATACAATTTGACCATCAGTACATAAAATGGACTTACCTTGGAAGGAGTCCACATTAAAACACTTATCCCCCCACTCAAGTTCAGCCTTCTTCAGCTCTTCTTCAATCAAGGACCTCTGAGCATCATAGGGGGTGAGAATTCTGAACTTCTTCCCCTGGGCTTGGAAAATGGAGACAAAGTGGACAATAGCTTTGCACTCCTCTAAGTTCTGGGGAAAAGGTGAGCCAATTATGGAATGAAATCATCATCAATGATCCACTCACCTTCCAACTGGTGCCATGGGACATCTGTTGACCAGGTACATTGACAATGTGGCAGAGCAGAGACTCTGCATCTGCTAAAGGGTGACCATCATTGGATTTGAGGAGGGGTTCTGAATCTCCATCCTTAGAGGGGTAGACAGTCTGGGCAATAAAATTGCCAATTTGAGGGGGCATTCGATCTAAGACTAGGTCAATCATTGGACAATAAAACCTTACCAGAAAACTCACACTGAGTGTCAAGAAAGATAATGGGACTTTTACCAGTAGGGTCTTGTTTAATGAGGTGGTCAATCTCAAAAACACTTTGAAGTTCCTGGATATCATCTTGACCATGTGGTGGTACTATATGATTCCTGAGAATAGAATCAATACAGAAAGGAGAAGACTCACATTGCATGTTGTCACCAATGAAGATGACTTTTCTGATGGTAGTGAAGCTTGAGAAAAGAGGGATATAGTCTCCAATCTCTATCTGGGAGGCTTCATCAACAATAACAGTGTGAAGAGGATTCCTTCTAAAGGCACCCTGCCATCTCAACTTGACACTAGAGAGCATGCTGAGAGTACAAAGCACAACTGGGCAGCCATTGAGTTCAGAGAGCCTCTCAAAAAATTCAGCACTGGTGATGGTATTGGTCCTGAGGGTGGTATATAGATGCTCATGCCTAGTGGAGAAAAAACAATGAGAAAAGTAAACCAGATACAAAAGACTCACCAAAAGCCATAAAAATCATCAGAAACCAAAAGTTTCCAATTAGTCAGGCCAAAGTCAGCCAACTTCTCTGCAATATTCTTGACAGCTATGTTGGACTGAGCTATAAGCCAAATCCCAGATCTTCCAGCTGAGACAGCTGTCAGGACATAGGAGGCAATAACAGTTGTCTTGCCTGTTCCAGGAGGACCCTGGATGATGGTGGTTCTAGAAGCATCAGTTTGATCAAGCATACATTTGATTGCTTTTCTCTGAGAATCATTGAGAGGACAAGGAATCTTCTTAAGATTGAGTTTAACAGGGGATGGAGCTGGTTGAGACCATTCAGCTGGCCACATAAAATCCTCTCCAGGACTGAGATAGATCTTATGGATCCATGGATTGAAGTCAGCACCATCAGGACTGAGTTTTCCCTGGAGAACCATGAGGATGATCTGAGCTCTCTTGACCTCAGCAGCAGTGGGATCCTCTCTACCCATAAGGGTGATAGTGGCAACTGGCTTCTCAGCCAAGAATCCATCAGTCCCCAGCTGAGCAATGCTACCAGCTGCAGAAGCAATCTGAGCAGATACAGTGAAAGCTCCAACCCCACCATAGGCAGAGACATGTATATGAGCTTGCTGCACATAAAAGTTCAAGTATCTCAAACAGGAATAACTGAATGAACTCACTTGATTCTGGCCCTTACGAATCTTGTTCTGATAACGATCAGCTTTAACATGAAGCTGCTTCTCCACAACATCAAAAGATGTAGAATAGGATCTTGTAACTTCACTTGGCTTGAGCTGATCTCTTTGAAAGGAGTCTGCAGTACTCTTTGCCAGAAAGTGAAGGAGCTAAAGGCTTGGATCAGTCTAAAGCAAAAATGAAACAAAAGAAAATAGGTCACAGCATCAGCCAGTTTACTAGTATCAATGGGTGGTACTTGAGAGAGCATGTCTTCCATCGAAACTAGCCGAGAGACATAGTGGGCAGCCCAGGCATGCTGGGCGAGAGGTGTGGTGGTCGAAGTATCGGTGGCGTCATTAGGGCTTTCGCAAATAAAATTGTTGAACATGCGAGTAATGTTGCCCTCGTTCAACCTTTGGTTGCTAGCAAATTTGATTGTGGCGCGCGGCGCGCGGGTCTTGGGCGGACCTGCGGACTGGAGGTCGATCGCCTGCTTGATTCGGAGATCGTGGCTCTGCCACAGAGCGAGCGCGAGTGGACCCATGTCAAACGCGTAGACGAACCCGCAGGTGCGACCCAAGACGTGATCGCGCAGGTAATCACGCCCAAGGGCGGTCAAAGACGTATCCGAGGATTTAGCGCGTCCGTTGTTCTTGTCGCCGGCGAAATCGATGAGGATAACGGTGGTGGTGTCGGCGATGGCGAGGACCTGGAGGGTTCCGTTGGGCAAGAACGCACCGGACAGACCGAGAGGACGGCCTTCGTTACGCTCGACGAGGGTGCGTAACTCAGCGTGGTCTTCGTTCAGGCTGGACATTTTGAAAAGGACGACTTCCAGCCTCCCGTCGGTGCCGTCGTCGACGAGATTTTGATGGATGACGCGAGTAGACGAAGGCATATTGGATGATTTGAAGGTTTCTTTGGAGCGAGAGGGCGATACAGAGGATGGGACGAGTTCAGGTGTAGAGAGTGGGTCAAAAAAAAACGAGTCGTGCCACGCGTTGGAGTTCACGAGGATCAATTCAATCGATGCGGAGCCTAGCCCTAAGCCTATCTTTACATAAATCAGCACCCTTGTTCCCAAAAGTGCCACCCGAGTAAGGCGATGGCCGCCGCTTCGCCCCTTGCCCAGGTCCTCCATCGGCATTTCCACCCCCTGGTTTCTCTGGGCTTTGATCGCAAACCCGCCCCGAGTCGTATCATTTTATAGAATGTAATCTCACGCAAAACGATCTTTCAAACTAGCTTCGTCCTGGCTGATATTCGGCCCATGACAGAACTCGGCAACCTCACCATAAGATTGGTACAGCATATATATTACAGTACTTCACATATTGGCCCGAACAGACGTACACAGTACCGGTACGATTTGTTTGGTTGCTATGGGTAGATTCTACGCGAAGAATGGAATTCTTCCGCAAAGGGCGTCATGTCCGTTTATCCAGTTCTGTTGATCGACAGAGGCGGCCAGCTTGCCTACGAGCGTCTTAGACGCTTTTCCGAAGAGAAAGGCTCGACTCGAGCAGATGATCATGCTTTGTGAACAGCGGGTCAACATCACGTTCGTGCGACGCTGGTTTTTCAGGAATCCCGGTGCGTGCGAGCGAACAACGGAGACTATGATGTGGTCGTCTTCGTTCCCTAAGAATAAAAGTCATCTTCTGTCGACAACGCTTGTCCTTGGGAACGAACCTTGGAACGAATCGACGTTGAAGACTTTGTCTTCCCACGGCAAATCCTCTGATTTGAGGCGGTCCTCTATGAGAGACCTCTGGGCATCATAAGGGGTTATGACGCGGAAGGCCATGTTCTTCGAGTCATATAACTGAACGAGCTTCACGACAATACGAGCTTCTTCATGATTCTTGTTGCGAGTGTTAGAAAACCATCGAAGCGTCGAGCAATGACTGTCTTACGATCCAACTATGACCCGACTTAGCTTCTCGACCTTTGTTCACGTCGATAAAGCGACACACATTGGAGGTCGTGAAGTTGTGGTAGGTGACAAGTTTTCCACCATAGACATTTCGTGAAATGAAAGCGCCCACTACATGAGGCATGCGATCTAGACAGCTATCAACACAACGATGGGGAATCGAAGCGGGTTACAAACATTGCGTGTCAAGGAACAACGCTCGTCCTCGAAGATGCGAAAATTCGAAAACGCTGCGAAGCTCCGGTATGTCTTCTTGACCATAAGGCGGCACTGCGGTAGACGTCAGCTACAACATGTATGCAAACGGAGAAAAGTCACATTGTTTGTTGTCACCGATGAAGACAAGCTTTGAAAGTGTGGAGTGAAAGCGATAGAAGATGGGGAGATAGTCCCCGCATTCAATCTGGCTAGCTTCATCAAATATTATCATTTTCACTGGGACGACGCGTAGGAATGGGTCGATGTTGCGGTTGCAGAACATGCTCAATGTGCACAGAATTACTTTACAATCAAGTAGCAGCCTGCTTGCCTCGAGAGTGGACTCTTTGAATCTATCCGATCGAATGAGGCGCGGTTCCAGGTCTTCGTATAGATGTTCGTGCCTATGATATTTCAGGAAAAGAGTTCACGCAAGGCACGACGACGCACCAATCATAATGAAAATCCTTGGACACAAGGAGTTTGAACTCACGAAAGCCCTCTTTGAGGAACTTTTCAGCGATGTTCTTGACTGCGACGTTGGACTGGGCAGCAATCCAGATACCCTGATCAGAATTGGCGTAGTCGTAGCTTATCACAGAGGCTGCGATAACCGTCGTTTTGCCCGTTCCGGGAGGACCTTGAATCATGACGATTCGATCGTCATCCTTATTCGACAATATCCTCTGGACGGCTGTATGCTGAGAGGTATTGAGGGCAAGGTGAAACTGCACAGGGAGTGTTCCTCTCCGCCCCTTGGACTCGGGCCACTCTGGTCGCTCCTTAGGAAGCCACAAAGACTGGAAGAAGGGATTTGAGAGGATATTCGTCTTGCGTTGCAGGGCCACGCGTATGACGGTATCGCGAGTAGATTCGGCACAAGTTGGGTTTTCCTTCCCAACGGTTGTGACGGAGAGAACCTTGTCGCCTCGAACGGGTCCATTGATACTGATGTGAGCGCTCCGCCCATCAACTTTGCGGGCTCGGCCAACGACTTGACTCGTAGTTTCTTTACCCCCTATTTCAATTCGGATCTCCTGTGTAACGTTCACATTGAGCTGTGCATATTAGTTGGAACGTTAACAAACCTGATTTCTTGACGTTCTGATGCGGGTGGGAAAACGGCTACAGTTAAGGTTAATAGCACCTTTCCTCGCAGTGAATTCATCTTTGACATCGTTTCTGATGATGGTCGGTTTCAAGGTTTCCAAACGGCCTGCGTTTCGGGAAATGCTCGCCATGGCGGCCAAATGCTAGATTTTTGCGGTACGTTAAAATGGTAACACAGAGATGAGCAGAGCTCCATACCGCTTTCTGGAAGACCGACGTATCGATCCTAGCGAGAGACGCGAATCGCGGAGACATGTGGGGAAGGGTCGCCGCTCGACAAGCAGCCCACGCCATGAGCGCCACTTTGGTTGTGGCATCAACCGCTGGCGACTCTGAGGTGTCGAAAAAAAGCGACTGTACGTTCCCCTTCTGTAGCTTCATTTCGCCACCCATTGCGTTCATCAACCCTTGCAGTGAGTCCCGGCTACCATCGCGGGCCACTGACAACATATCCACTGCATTGTTGATGCGGATCGACAGGTCCAAAAACAAGGCGATCGCGAGTTGGTCCATCCTAAATGCGTGCTTTTGAAGCTCTGGATTGAGGAGGAGACGGTCTTGGATAAGACTCCTGCTTCTAGCAACGCATCGTTGATTCGCGGCCTGTTTGGGCTGCGGAACGTGGCATGCAGGTATGTTCACCACGAGGACCCACGAAAGCGTGGAAAAAGCAAGTGAAGAGAGTTGACACTGCTTGCCATAGGTAGCAGCAACGCCGAGGACGGGGCTTGTAGCATCCAACAAAGGTTGGAGGTGTTGTATGCTCAAAGCCTCGTCGTTACATTTAACGACTGTGATAGTCGTTGAATCGTTAGTGAATAGATTCTGAGGGATTGTGAACGACATGCACACGAGGATAGAGGGGATGGGATGGGCGTACGGTGGCGCGCCCACGGCTCTCTTTTATTGTATTGAGAGATAACGGAAACACAGCCTGAACTCGTTTGAGTAAAGAAGGGTATCAACGTACTCGTTCCACAGCAAGTACCGGAATTAATGCGTAGCCGGTACCATAATAATAGAATTGAACGTGGTTAAGTCTCGGCGAGGGATTCGCATTGTGTGTGGCATTACTCCCAAGCAACGAGGTCCCTTCGTTTTGTTGTGATCTTCGTTCGACATAAAAGGCGAGCCTCGAGGTGTTCTCTTCAGAAGTCACGTGCCAGCGGGACATACCGTGTGAATATTTGAATGGTTGACACCACACCGTGTGCACTGGTCTGTGTCACCGTCGGAACATGGCAACACCCGTCATTGTCGGTCTCGGTGCAGTGACGGCCGCACTGGTGGGCCGACACCTCATTCGAAGTGGTGTTATTGGAAAAGGAGCAGCAGATCAATGGGCAAGGGGAGGGTTCAAAGCCAAAATGGATCGCAAAGAGGCCATTGCAATTCTCGGCTTAAAGTGGGTCGTCTTCAATCATTCGTCTGGTCATGTCTCGGTTTATCATTCATGCTTGTCTGCAGAGATGGGCCTACGCTCCGCAACAGACTCAAGGATGCTCACCGCCAAATCATGTTGGCCAACCATCCCGACCGAGGCGGTTCGCCTTACCTCGCAAGTAAAATCAACGAGGCAAAAGATATGCTTGACAAGACTGACGGGAAACGATGACATTGTGCTATATCTTTCATTCTGGTGAGTAGCTGGAACTTCAGAGTCAACTTCAATGTATAATTCAGTCGCTCCTCAGTTTCAGTCATGTACTATACAGCACTATCACCCATTATTGCATTAGAATACTACTCGCCACTCCCACTCGGGTCACTTTGACTCGTTCGTCGTCGGTCTCTCGTTTCCATTGAGCTCCCAATAATACATCGACAGTCTCGATGAAATTCCTCATTGCTGACTAATCTTCACTCTGACTTCAGCCCTCCATCAGCTGTCACTACCGTACTCATCTCTTGATCATCGACCTACACTTGCACGATGAGCACGGTGGAGTTCGACCCTTCGCTGCTCGGGACGAAGGATCAGTGAAGTGTCTCGCACCTATATCACGACGCCGAACCATAACGACGCCATCCAAACAGCTGGGATCAACGCTACTCGTCCGAACTCGCCCACTTCCATGAAAGCGGACTCGAAGGCGAGGTATGGTACGTGTGTCCAGGCGTCTCCGCCTTCTTTCGCCGTCCTCACCACGCATCCTACATCAGGTTTGGCGAGGAGCCCATGGTGAAAATGGTCGAGTGGGCCTCGACGCACGTTCCCTCGACAGCTTGTCCCAATGTTCTCGACGTAGGCATGGGGAACGGACATCTTCTCTTTGCGTTGGTTGAAACTGGTTACGACGCGTCGCGATTGACGGGCATTGATTACAGCCAAGGCTCCGTGGACTTGTCTACCGCCATCGCCAAGCAGCGGGACGAGGACGAGGAAAACGAGGAGCACACTTACGAAAACATCACCTTTGCAGTGTGTGACTTTCTGGATCCAGAGTCACCGATCCCTCCGCCTAGACAGGAGAGTACCAGTGACGGAGTCTGGGACCTCATCTTGGACAAAGGCACTTATGATGCCATCTCTCTCATGGATAAGGATGAGCAAGGGATTGCGCCGCTTGAGAGCTATGTCCCGCGAGTCGTGAAGTTGCTTAGACCAGGAGGTCATTTCCTTATCACCTGTGAGCAACTCTCCTGATTGTCGTTCTCAAATTTACCGCCCACACAGCGTGTAACTTCACTGAGGACGAATTGACAAAGAAGATCGCAACACAGGGAAGCAGCTTTGAATACGAGTGAGTGCGACCATAGTTCGCCATGGTTTGGGCATGTCTGACTCTTCACCAAGGGGAAGGGTTCCGTACAAAACTTTTACTTTTGGGGGGAAAAGCGGAAGTTCATATGCAACTGTTGCATTCCAAAAGCAGTCTGTGTCTCTTGGTTCAAGTCACTCTGTAGACTAGGAGAGCATTTGCCGATCGGGTCCCCGTCTGAGTCGCGCAGCGGAATCCTATCAGGCAAGAGCCATCGAGGATGTCCGGTCGGCAGGTAGCTTCCCGATGAATCGGGATCAAAGATCGAGATACATCACTTGAATCGAGAGAACGTCAGCTTACAGCCTCGGAATTTCATTCATCCCCGTCTGCAGCGTCTCCTTTGCTAGCGCACTGGCCCACCCGAGCAACCCCTCCCCTCCTCTGAACGCATTCGAGAGGAAGAATATCAGTCCAAGACCCAGGTTTTCAATTTTGGTCGCCTTGATAAAGATTTCTTCGACCGTCCCTCGATTGCGCGACGTTCGTTCGTCGGCGTCGTCTGTCAGCACCGGCGACGATGCCTGACTTGCAACAAATATCTGTACGAAGAGCTCTCGGAGGAATTTCCGAGTTTGTGGTTTGAGAACGGTAAAGTCGACGGGCTGCGCGCGGATGGATTAGTAAAGCCTCGGGAACGACCATCGACCCCAAGGTCACCTTCAAAATAGTGATGGAACAACAGTCTTTTGCGATCCACCACCCATATGCCTTGGCAACGTTCTTTATCCGCGACGAAGAGATGGTCTTGAGCTCGAACCGACCGTCGTCGTCTTTGAGGTTCTTGATGACCTCTGCACCACCCACGCTCGTTTCACCCAGGTCCCGGAGGAAATCCCACAGGCAGAATTGAAGCGTAATTTTGTAGGCATGCGACCTTTGACAGAGTTGCTGGCAAACGAGGGCGTAGTACGGGTTATACGACTTTTCCTAGAGCACGAGACTTGGCATTCGTGTGCAAGCGGAGAGACTGAGCGGACACACGTTACCACAGCAATGGAGGATGACGCGGACGATCTCGCGTTGTTGCGCCTCCGACAGGTTGAGTTGCGCCAATCGTTCGCAGGCATCCAGGTAGTCCTGAGAGAATTGAACTTTAGAAGGATCACTCAGCATGGCGAGGGGTACCGCGTACGTCGCTGCTCATCAACACGACAAAGATGCTCCGCCGAATATCCGTGTTCATGCCCTGTTTCCGTGCAAGTTTCACAAGAACCGTGTTACTAATGTCTTCTGCATCGACCTCGTTCTGCTTTGTGGAGGTATCGCGCTGCTGGTCGACGAGAGGGTCGCCTCCCCATGCGGCGCCGACTAGCCACCATTTACCCTTTGTTTCTGCAGCACGGAGGTCATCCAATGATACCCGGAGCGCCTCGTGCGCTTGTACTAGTAACAGGTTCGTATCACTTGCAAGAAGAGGCGTGGGTGCAATGCGGCTCACCATGACGCTTCTTGCCGAGACCCGACAAGAATTTCTTCATACGTTCGACGGCATCTCCTCCCTGATGTTGCGTCGCACTTTTCTTGATCTTGTTGTTCTTGAGATTAGTGAGCGTCTCGATCATAAACTTGGTGCGCGAACTGGTGAGTCGTGTCAAGGAGTGATAGTCGATGTTTGAAGAGAGAAATCACCTCAGGTTATCACCTTGATTTGCGATACTCGATTGTGCTAGCGTAACGATATCCTTGAGTGCTGAAGGATCGTCTTGCCGAAGTTGCTGCCCGGAATCTGTCGACGTGAACAAATGAAGGGAAGACTCGACATTCCTGCTTACTGCGCAGAATTTTCAATAACAACTCGACGCGGAACTCGGAGAGCGTTTTGGAAAGTAGATCCTTGATGATGTCGTACAATAGAATGCAAGAGATCACTTGGAAATTGTATAGCTCTGATAAGAGTACGATGAGATTAGAACATTCTTTCCCCCGCTCTTCGGATTGGGTGGTGACAGCGGGAATGTCACTTTCGTAATCTCGAAGATGACGTTCGTAGGTTGATACGACGTTCTGGATGACAAAGGCGACTGAAACGATGAAAAGCTGTCTTAGTACGCGGATATTTCAGCAGTGATTGTTCATACCAAACTCGACGCCAATCAGTCTGTGCAGGCTAGAGATAAACGCTGCATGTAAGACGACGAATGAATCAAGGAGCATCGAATGAGAAGATATGCCGTCGATCATCAAGGTAGTCAAGGTAGATGTTACGTCTGTACAACTGTTAGTAGGGCGCAGCTCTGTCAAAAAAAAATGCTAACCGTGCCGGCGATGGGTGCGATACACCTCCTCTATAGCATCTAGCACTGTTGACATATTTTGCTCGCTCATTCTGAACATGGCAGAATGAAATAAGCACGACACGGATTCGCGCACCCGACTTACCGGTTGATCGATCCCTTGAGCTGACGGGTAAGCTTTATGATATCCTCCCCTTGACTTGTTCTGGATTCCTTCCTCAGACCAGGTGGGATGTATCGTCCTGTAGATGTGTTATCACCATTGCACTGACCTGTGATGCGATGCATACCCGACGGTCGTATTTCGGACTCTTTGACGTCCGTATCATCGGTAACCTGATCGTGTTGGGGTAACTCGTTGTCACTCGTGCCAAAACCAGTCCATTCATCGCTACTGTCCAATGATTCAGCCTCGACTTCGTCGTCGTCGTCCGTCGGATTACTTTCGGTGGGGTCGTCTGATGCTTCACCCGCCTCTGAGGACTCCCCATCATCTGGCATATACCGAGTGTCCAAGTCTTCTGAAGAGTGTCGATCCGAATCGGCGTCAGAGTGGCCAGGGACATCCAGGAGGGAGACCTCGAGCCCATTGGCAAAGTCGAGCAAATCTGAGTGCACTTTTCGATATGACCTTCTCCACATTCCAAGTACAAGTACCCACCATCCAGCCCATCGGCCTCATCCCCTTTCGTGCGCTTAGTCCCTTTCGAATATCCCAGGTTAGCCTCTAGATACGCGATATATGCGTCTTCTTCTGCCTCTTCCCGAGTCCGAGGGATACGGGAACCAACTTTTGGGGGCTTGCGAGTCGACTGGGAAGCAAGCTTCTCAAGTGCTGTGAGCTTCGATTCGGACTCTGTCGATTTGCGCGAGTCAGGAAGCTCTGGGGGACCACGCGCCCGCGTCTTATGGCTGTCCCTCAAAGGAGGGCTCGAGCTCTTGACATCATCTGCAAAATGGACCGTCTTCCTTCGTTTAGAGTCAGGGACATCGACGCACTCCTCCTCTGTCTTGCGTTTTACAGCGACGGTTCTGGTAGAGAAATGGTCTGCCTTGCGTTTTTTGCGATGTAGCCTCTCTTGCTTCCGGGCGTCCTTGCGAGAAAGGTGGGTGTTTTTACCCTTGTTGCGATGGAGGTTTCCTGGGCCGACTTGGTTCCGTTGATATGAGTCGCGTATGAAGGAATGAGGGATCGACTGTACACACACCAGAGGAGTCTTGACGATCGATATGTTCCAAGATGGATTTAGGCAAGCTGGGGCCTTGATTACGCTTTTTCGTGCTCATGGATTGTAGTAAACAATTTGCGTAGCTCAGGTCATTCCCAAAAAGGAATTCTGAATCCTGATCTATTCTACTACGGGAACAATCATCGCGACGATATGCGATCAGTGTGCCTGCGGGTTTGTGGCGCGGAGAGGAGCCAGATCGTGTTCCGATGCTTCCGACACGTCTTTGCCGCGTGCTCCCTCGCCCGCAGTCACCCCCTTTCGTTGCACGCGCACACCACGTGCACACCCGCGCAGCATCTCGGAGTAGGGTCCCAGGTCCGTACGCCTTGCGCACACCCCATCTGCGACTTTACTTGATCAAGTTCAATCGGTCTGGAGGACTGATTGCGAGCAGAACATGCACGCTTTTTTTACAAGGTCCCGGGTCAGTGGGGTATACACTAGGAGATGGGGAGTTCAGTACATGGTCATGAACAGAACAAATCCTAGTAGCATCCGACAAGGCCCAATAAGTAACAAATGACAGGATTGGCATGATGGAATGTCCGTGGCGTGGCGTGGCGTGGCGTGGCGTGGCGTGGCGCAATAAAGTACAATGATAGTGGAACAGAACGAAAGCGTACAGAGTAGATAGTGGTATGACAGGCTTTGAACGAGGTGCTTTTTTCGAATTCGATCGGGCGTGGGATGTGGTTTACCGTTGATCGAGCATGTCCACCGCCGACTCTAGGATGACTTTCGGTCGAAGTAATAGCCGCCGTTCGATATTCTCTTCCCGTGATGCCAAGGGTTCCGCAGTTGCTTTGCGAGTCGAGCACCGAAGACCCAACTCGGTCGTGCAAAGCACCGTACCCCTGGGTGTCTCATAGTCCTCGAACGCGTCCACCATCTCCTGAGCGTCAAATGTTCGACCGCTGTCTGCTCCGACGACCTCAAAGTTCGTCGACATGATCTCCTCTCTGATGATCTGCGCTATCCTGCAAGCGGATTTGGAAATACACTTGACTTGGGATCCAAACCGGGTGCGGAAGGCCTCACGAGATGACGGGCTGGACTGGGTACTGGTGCTCCCGCAGATGAGGAAGAGATCAAACGACCAACGGAAGATCGTTTCCGTCATTTCGTTGATAGCATAATCACCCAGCTCGGGGTGGAGCTCGTGGATGTGCTTGTGCGCCAACGCTCTCCATCGAGATGATGTAGGCTGTGGCTCTGTGATGGAACGCCATGTGAATTACGAAAGGGTGGAGCGATCAGAATGAAATCACGCACCGGACTGGAACATGTGGGTGTAAAGTTGAGTTAGCGTAATGTTGGCTTTGGATTGGTAACCGATGCAGAACGATGAAAGAGCGCGAGATATGCAGTACGAGATACAGCCCTGCAAAGCAATCTGCACCAGCATCGGATCTTGGGAATGGTCGCGAGTAAAGAGGGTGCGTGTCAGGGATGAGCCCAACCGCAACGAGACGTCGTTTTGGGTCTGCGAGATCTTGGGCTGAGTCGGACGCTGCTTTACAAAGGTACAGAGCTCGATGGCGGAGGCGGCGAATTGCAGGATCTCAGAATTGAGGTCCTGAACAGCTTGGATAATTTGTGCGCCTGACCACAGGTCGGTCTTGGTGAGGAAAGTCTCCATGCTCTTTGCCTGTGCGCGTTCCTCTTCTGAGACGGTGGACATGCTGTCAGCGGGGAAGTCGCTGGCACGCCGCTGACTGCCGCTGGAATGAGAGGCGGAATCGACATCGTGATGGTCAGACCAGTCTGCGCTGAGCCGAATCTGCTGGGAGAGTAAAGACTGTGAGGAGTTGGATCGACGGCGCACTATATCTTGGCTACGGCGTCGATCAAGGGTCACGGATGGCGGGCGCTCCTTGAAGTGGCGGTCGGCTATAAGTTTATCCCTTTCCTTTCTAAGCGTCTCGACCTCGACCTCTCGTGTTCTCAGCATCTCTCTGGTGTCCTTGAGCGTCTTCTCGAGCAACTTGCAGCGTTCATCCAGTCGGGCGAGATCGACTTGAGAGCGATGGAGTTCGGATTTCGCGATGTCATGTTCGCGTCGCATAGTGTAAAGAGTGCAGGCTGCAGCGGAGGCACCGATGGAACGGCAAGAACATGCACGGGGGCAATGGGTACGGTTGGCAGCATGCAACTTGACACGGAGGTCAGCGCACTCCTTCTGGAGTCTGTCGATGGGGTCTGGGACTGGGGAGAGGTCCCGGGGGGTGAGAGGGATGTGTTCGTGGTCAGAGTCGGAGTCTTCGCTGCTAGCGGTGCGGAAAGGGAGGGTGGGGCTGCGGAGGGCAAAGAACTCGACGGTGGTCTCGTAGAGGTCTCTGAGATGAAAGTTAGCGACAGGGAGCATTGCTGCAGCCTGGTACGGATAAAACCCAGATAATCACTGATTGGAACGATTATGTTCCCTGGTCGTTAGCGAGGCTGGGGAGATTTAAGGGCCGGAAGGCGTCCATGAGTACTCGAAATAGAGGGCTTGCGTGTCTCCTTCTTGCCTCGAGGCTGCCTCGTTTGTCTCAAGCTTCTCTTTTTTTGTCCTCCTCTCCTCACGCTCCGATCCGTCCCTGACCGCCCCACTCGTGTAGATATCTCCGTCTTCTATGTATCGCTATCATCATGATCAAGTCCGCCTCTGACATGCGCAAGCCATACAGTGGCCCTACGCGCTCTCTCGTCATCGCTCTTGACGTCGGAACTACCTTTAGTGGTGTATCCTATGCAATCCTCGAACCAGGCGAGATACCCAAGATTCATGGCGTCACTCGGTATGTCCTCCCCCACCTCTCTCTCACCTCTTTCCCCATCGCCCAGGGCAGATTTCCTGGCCAGGAGCACGTTGCAGGGAATAGCAAGATCCCATCCATCCTCTATTATGATATAGAGGGAAACGTCATGTGTGCTGGTGCAGAGGCAGACAACGCGTCGATCACATCGCAAGCAGAAGATGATGGTTGGATCAAAGCAGAACTGTATGTCACATCCCATCTTTGGCATCTCATCCATCGACCTCTCGGACAGATTCAAGCTTCGTCTGAGGCCCAAGTCCATGAAACTCAACATGAACGGAATGCGGCTTAGCCCCCTTCCGCGCCACAAGACGCCCGTCAACGTGTTTGGCGACTTTCTACGCTACTTGTTCCGCTGCACGCGCAGCTTTTTCGTCGATACCCATGCAAATGGAAAAGCCTTGTGGCAAGCAGTCGAACACACCATCGAGATCGTTTTGAGCCACCCAAACGGCTGGGAGGGGGCACAGCAAACCAAGATGCGTCGCGCTGCGGTCTACGGCGGTTTGATCCCCGACACGGACGAGGGACGTGCGCGGATCCGGTTCGTCACGGAAGGCGAAGCGAGTCTTCACGCGTGCGTCCAGAGCGGACTTGCCGCCGATGTTCTTTCGGTATGTAGCCTGTCATCTCCGGAAGATTCTGGAATCCATTCATTCCCTTTGCCCTAGAATCCATCTAGGCACGGCTTCCTTGTGGCTGACGCAGGCGGCGGCACACTCGACATTAGTTCCTATGCAGTGCGGGGCACAAATCCACTGGTGATCGAAGAAGTTGCACCACCGGATTGTAAGTCCACTGCATGCTGAGATGCGCTGTGCACATGACTAACTTGGGCTTGATAGGTATATTCGCAGGATCGGTCTTCGTGAGTCGGAGGGCAAGAGAGTTTTTGGCAGGTATGTCGAACCATCACAAGTTTCGACGAGGCTCACCCCCAGTCAGAGAAACTCAAGACCTCCAAATACGGATCTTCTGACTCCATTGATCACATCACCAAACGGTTTGATGAGACGACCAAACGATTATTCCGCGACAAGAATGACATCCAATGGGTTCCCTTTGGTTCGCCACTTGACAAGGATCTGCCTGTAGGTATACGCGGTGGATCTCTCAAGCTCATAGGGTATGCCACTTCCCTCCCACTGTAGATTTCTCAACTCACAGTAACTTAGTGCGGAAGTAGCGGAGCTATTTGAGCCGTCTATCCAAGCCGCTATAACGTCGATCAAGGCTCAGGTCGTGGCGTCTCAGGGCATGATTAAAGTAGGTGCTTCCACATGCTGAGTGGAGCTACACGTCTTCATTCTCGCCAGTCCGTGTGGTTGGTGGGAGGATTCGCTGCGAGCCCTTGGCTCTTTACTCAACTCCAAGAGCGCCTTGCACCCATGAAGATCACCGTTAGCCGACCGGACAATCAAACGTGAATCCCACTCATTGGTTCTTACATCCTGATCGATGAACGTGGTGCTTAATACCTTCCCATTTTAGGTCCAAGGCTGTAGCAGACGGAGCCCTTGGCTTCTACTGTGATCACCACGTCTCGGCAAGGGTGTCCAGGTTCATGTATGGCGTGGAATATCTGCGAGAGTTTGATCCCAATGATCCTGAACACGCGGCACGAAAGGAGAGACTCTGCGAGCTCCCTTCAGGGCCCCAGCTTCTCCCAGACGCGTTTGATTGCATTCTCGCAAGAGTAGGGTCTTCCATTTCATCGTTTCCTCCCCCTATTAATTGTCCAATCGCAGGGTGTGAAAGTGAAAGAATCGACTGTCTTCACACGCAAATATTGTACCGAACTGACGAACCTATCCACCCTGTCCGTGTTTGAAGTGGAGATATGGTGTTATCGCGGCGGTGATACGATCCCTCCGTGGATCCTTCGGCATCATGGTATATTCTAGACGGATGTCGTCCGTCCTGGGGCTAACTTTACCCGTTAGAGGAATACTCGACTCTCTGCGTTGTCCGCGCGGATCTCTCGCCGCTCAGCGGGAGCGCGGAACCCAAATCGGGAAGGAATGGCAAGACTTACTGGACCATCGTCTTCAGTGTCGAGATCCATTTCGGTTTGACAGAATTCAAGGCACGGATAAAATGGAATGACAACGTTCGTATTTGCACCTCCATTTCATGAATCTCCATTGATCGTTTCGTCCTGCAGGGAAGGACCAAGTAGTAAGTTTTCCGGCGCCAGGTGGCGGGTTCCTAATGGATTGACCTTTTTGACAGCGGCCCGGCGTCGATCGTGTACAGCGAAAGTGGTCATCGTGCTGACGAAGACGAAACCGATACCTACTCTGAGGACGACTTTGGCCCCTCTCGCTCTGTATCACGGGCCCCATCCCGTCCCGCCTCTGTCGCTCCCTCTCGTACTCATTCTCGGGACTCCATCGGATCGGGGGCCAAGACCCCGCAGGGGTCGGGACGACTCGATGCGACGTTCATGGATGCGGTTAGCCGCAGTCGTTCCGTCTCTATATCCCAATCCGCCCATTCTCGATCTCAGTCCTATCACCAGTCCCAGTCCCAATCGCAGCTGCCACCACCGCCACAGCCGCAACCACCGCCGCCGCAACCGCAACTGCAGCCCCAACAGCAGCAACAGTCCACCTACACGGAGCGTTCCCGGGAATTTGAGCGCGAACGCACCATCTCCAGCTCTGCCTCGCGCACGTCCTCGTCTGTTACCCACGTCGAGCGTGACCGAAAGATCTCTACTGCTTCGAAACTCTCGAGTTCGTACACTTCCCAGTCTCGCGCGGAATCGGAGAAGGAGAGGCGAACTAGGGATGCAGCTGCTGAGAGAGAGCGGGCAGCGGCAGAAAGAGACAGGGCTGAGAGGGAGAGGGTGGTAGCTGAAAGGGAGAGGCTCGAGAGGGAGCGAGCCGAGCGCGAGCGCGAGAAGGCTGAGAGAGAGAGGGCTGAAAGAGAGAGGGCTGAAAGAGATAGGATCCAGAGAGAAAATATCGAGAGAGAGAGGGTCGAGCGAGAACAGGCCGAGAGAGAACAAGCCGAGCGGGAGAGGATTGCTGCTGCCGCTGCCGCCCCCCATCCCCCGCAAAAGGGCAAAGGGAAAGGGAAGAAGAACACGAGCAAACCGAACTCACCTATCGACTTTGCCGATACAACGGTCGGCAAGAGTCCAGGACAACTCGCGAACACACTTAACTCTGTCTGGGGATCCCAGTCCAAGGCCGTTACCCCCGCCGCGTCCCCTTTCCCATCATCAGCGCGATCCATGGGCCCTCCGACACCCCGAAACGAATTTCCGCCAGCTGATTCATCTAAGCTTACGCTTCGCAATACCGAACCGACTACACCAGCCTTGGGTGAGGCTCAAAATGCGTTCTTCGCGGACTCACTCGCGGAAGAATCTCAGGGACCATTTGACGTTTCCGGAGGGCTGGCCCTACATGTACCTCAGTTCCAAAACGTCGTCATCCCTGAAGATCCAGCCCCTGGACACACTCCAGCCGATACCGTCCCACCTGACCAACTCATCTCCGGGACACCCGGAGAGCTCGGTTCCGCCGCGGAGTTCGTTGAAACGACGATGGAAGAGACGGTCGAGATGTCCGCGACCCAGGAGACGTTTGAGAGCGAGCAAGTCAGCGAGACGACAACCACTGGTGTGTTCGACGCATTCGGTACCTCTGACGCCGCCGCCGCAGAAGGCGACGGCGCGCAAACATTCGGCTGGGATAGCTGGGGAGAGAGCACCGAAACCACTGCCGCTGCCCAGGCGACCACGGAAACCATTTCCTCCACCAACAAATCCTTCTCGTTTGGGTTAGGCGGATCGGGCGCTGGGGGCGGTTGGTCCATGCCCAACGTGTCGTCGCCCCTGTCCAACACCTTTGGCGGTATGGGCTCCTTCTTTGGTGGCAGTGGTGGGCAAAAGGAGATCGAACTCGGTTCGTTAGGGTTGACGGGTGAAGCTCCTCCCGCGGAGGAGCAACAGGCATTGGCGAACGCATTCGAGGCGCCAGCGGAAGGTGCGGCTGAGCCCGAGGCTGCCGTTACTGCTGAAGGAACGACGGAGCCGACCCCCGTTCCCGCGCCGGCCACCGCAACTGGAGATGAACCGCCTTCGGCCGCGGAGCAATCTACAACAGACAATCCCACCGATGCACAGGCAGAGGAAGGGGAGCAAGAAGACCTTCAGGCAACTAAAAAAGGTAACAAGAAGGGCGGCGGTGGAGCCGCAAAGAAGAAAAAGAAGCGGTGAATAGGCGCAAAGGAGGCGATGCGAATACGGGCGTCGTCCGAGGACTGCGATCGAGTAGGAGTTTTGTGTCGGAGATGGTGCTTTTTTCTTGGTGTTTTGATGATATGACGATACCAACAAGTTGGTTAGTTACCCCGATAGTGCTCACGTTCGTTCGATTGTTGCGAGAACCCATGTTTATCCACGCAGATATCATTTAATTCGAACAAAACCCTAGAAACGTCAACAGGTCGTGATGGTCGTCAGTAAGTAGATCAAAAACTATAGATGGGCGGGTATCATAAGTAGACGAAAACAATAAAACGGAAGAGGCGGAATTATAATGAATTCAATAGATATCCATGGTAGCCATCTGTCATCGGCCGATCCCAGTCACAGTACGATTGCTAATGCCCTGCTCGTAACTTCGCTTCCGAAGTCGACCGTTCTCAGCCGGAAGGGGTAGCCCGGCTTTCAGACTGAGCGCGCTGGCGTTCTTCTTCGCATCGAGAGAGAACGCCACGTTGACGGATGGCATGCTCAACCGACGAATCCAGCCTTTTGGCTTGTCGGGACGAAGAAGGATAGGAGGCTCGGGTGGTCGAAGGTCCCGAGGCGATGGGGATGCATCCAACACCTTGTACTTGCTCACCGAACACGTGTCGCAGCCGCAAAACGGTGCGTGATCTTTCGGCGGCAAGATCGGCGAGTTTCGCGTTGGCGAATGGGAGGTACTCGGACGCGTCAACGACGACGGCGAGACGCCGGAACTGCTCGTCGTCGAAGGGAGGTTAAAGTGCGTGACGCTCTGCGAACCGCGCTTGTGTTGGAAAGGGGTGTTACTGCTCCTCGGACCTTTGGGTCCGTCGGTGGTGTTGCCCGATTCGGGGCGGGAATGGAGGAATTGAAGTCGATCGCGTTCAAAGTCGCGGGTCCGTTGGTTGAGTTCGCGTTCGCGTTGTCGGAGCTCGTATTCTTTCTCCTTGAGCTCAAGCTCGGCCAACTCTTCGATGCGTTGCTTACGTCTTCGTATCTCGTTCTCATCGATGGGCAAATCGCGTGGGGACGTGCGCGTAGGGGTATCTGGTGGGAAATGATCCACGATAGGGGATGCAGTTCGTCGTGGAGACAGGGGTTCGTCGACTGGTTGATACCGAGATGCGATCTGGGAAACGCTCATCGGTAACCGAGGGATATCTTTCGGCCACTGTGACGGGGTTTCAACCTTTGAAGAAAAAGGAAATGTGAACAGATAACGAGTTGAAACAGAAGAGAACCAACCGCCCGTGTGTATCTACTGCGTAAGGCTGCAACATTACTTCCCGTGCTATGAGTGGAGTCTGTACGTTCAAGATTCTTCTTCGCAGTATCGACGCTATGACTTTTGAACGCGCTTCTGCTGCTGTCTGTGTGGACCCCAAACTCCTTCTCGTGTTCCGCCCTCTTGAACGGCGATACCGGTCTGATGGATTTATCTGAGGGCGGGGGAACCCGAGCGATCAAGGAAGGACGTCTTGGCTTCTTCGGGTCCCCTCCCGACGCTATCGGCTTGATCGCTTCCTTATCCTCGGTCAATGGTTCGGGTCTAGGTGTCGCTTCCGGGGCACGCGCGTCTAGGGGGGACTGATGAGACGTTGATGGAGTCTGAGACACCTGCGAAGACTGTGAAGACCTGGAAGCATCCAGAGTAAGCGATTCCAGCAAGTTGGCGGTTGCCATCTGTTTGGGAGAATCGGTCAAGATAGGAGCAGGTGGGGCTAGGGCACCCTGTGACTGAGTGAGATTAGGACTGCCGGCACGAGAATGTACAGAATGGATATTTTGGAGCTGGGTTTGCTGTCGTTGCAATTCTGCTTCGTTCATGGCCAGGGGCACTGGGAAGTGGGTGGGCGGGAAAGGAAACGCAGAGAGCGTGGTGATTGAATTGATTGAACCTTGATTGTGGTTAGCCGTGCTGAACGGTGAACGCGGTGGATCGAGCGACGTTGCCGCGGATGCAGAAACCGATCCTGGGCTGGGGCTGGTGACAGGGGGAACGGGGAGCAATCTACGAACTGGCGTGGAAAGACCAGTCTGACCCCACTCTGAAACTGCCGCAGTGATAGGCGCATGCGTAGGGAAAGTTTCAGAAGATACCCCCGGTAGGTCATCTGGAAGAGATCCGGTCCATGCTCCTTCGCAAAGCGAACGCCATTCTCCGAGCGATCCGATAGTAGGAGATATGCGGCGCATGCACTCGCAAGTACGAGTCCACTCGGCATCTGCTATGCGAGAGAGACTTGCGGCTACATTAAAGGTTACCAAGGTATTTTGTTGAGTGACATGTACAGCATGGTTGCTGGGTGAACCGAGGTGATCACTCACGTCGGGGTCTCGGAGTACGTGGCGAAGACTCACTATTTTTCCTGGGACATCTCAGGACCAATGACGCTGAGCAGATTGATGTAACGAGCATGTTCCTCGCCCGCATCCTTGGCCCCTTTCTTGGACTTTTTTTCATAGGCTTGACCTTTGAGTAGAACAGTCAGGAACGGCCAAGTAAGGATTGGTATGATTTACCAGCTTGCTTAATGCGGGCATTGGACTCGTTCAGGTGCTCATCGTGTGCCTTTTCCTCTTTCTGCAAGGGATTTAGTCGAGTTCCTGATAGTTGTGAGAGAACTGACCGCCAGTTTCTTGAACCATTTCTTGACCTCTGAGCTGATGGTATGGGATTCCTTCTCGGCCATCTTTGCAAACTTGCTGTCGACGTCTGCCAAGACCTCGAGAATGATGGAACTCGCACCGAAAGCATTGGCTGATAACACGACGGTTCTCAGTTGGAGACTCTGACCTGCAACACTAAGAATGAACTCACCTGCAAATTGGGCATTTGTTTTCAATCCTGCAGCATCTTTGAGAGCCTTTGACAGCTTTTTCTGGATCGCTGCGAAAGCACTCGCAGCTTCGCAATAGTCGTTCAGGACATTCAAGAGAGTCTCGATGGTGCGACATGACTTGTGAATGTCCTGGCGCTCCACCGGCTGCACGGCTGTCGCGGGGATGGACATGTTGACGAAGAGAGATTGACCAACGCCGAATCCTACGATGTCGCCGGACGATGTCCGCTCACAACTTCTGTGACCTCACCCTCGTCGCGTACGACAGTCGAGCGGTGAACGGACTTTGAAAACTCCAGACGCTAAGATAAACGATGACAGAAATCAACTACAAAATTGACAAATTGATAAACCAAGTCGACACTTGAACAATCTACCGCAGAGAATTGGACCGAGTCGATTGTCCAGAGCGGTGCTCCCCTCGTCTTCGCGGGGACCGCGATCGTGAACCCCGACGACGTCTCTCTCCGAGACTCTCTCCGACAAATGAATCTTCCCGTAGGCGGTCATTCGGAGGTACCCCCTCAGCTATGAGCTCATCGCTCGCCCTTTGATCTCCCCCTTTCTCAATGACGTGTCCTTCTTCGATACCCTTCTCCTTGCCGTCACGCTTGTCGTGCCTCCGTTTCCACATCAACTTCCGTACGCATCTCGGACATAGCACGATTTTGACAAGCGCTTCTTTTTGCTCTCCGTGCTCTTCGTAAGCGAAAGGCAATTCGAGGGTTGAGAGATCGGGGGGAGAAGGTGAACGATGGTGTTCACAACGGGTATTTGCACAGGATGTTTCTCCAATTCCGTCGAGAACCTCCGATTCTGTGCGCCAGCGAAGAGCAAACTAGGGAGATCGTGCGTAAGACTAGCTGCAGTCTCGCACAACGCGGTTACCAGTATTGTATACGTTGGACAAAACGGAATCTGGAGCACTCCAGGCCCGCTCTAGATTGCTCGGGCCTGGATCCAACGTTTAAGCCAGTCTTCAATATTGCTAACCGCGTTGTGTCATGAAAGGATGGCAAAACGACGCACGTTACCGGACTTGTAGTGCTTTAGATCGCAGATCGCGAATTCGCGATAGAGGCTGTCATAGTACTTTTTGGCGAGCTGATCGTTCCAACACGTGCTGTCCTCTGCTTTTGTGTCGTCGCGGAGGAACCTGCCTGGCGACTCAGTCTGTGCACATCGGAATGTATGTGTAGCTTTTACCTGTGTGATGCCTTCAAGATGTCAAATTCCGTGACTGCAGGCTGTTCAGGCTTTGCAACTGTTCTCGAGGTATATGGCTTGAACAGTGACATGTTGTTGAAGTTTCTCGCAGAGCCCGGGTGCACATGCGGCTGCCACGTTGGGCATTGACACTGGACAAGCAGAGCCCTACAAGAATGGAATCGTAGCAAAGTTGCGCGCAATGCGTATGTCTGTGCTCCTTGACGCCAATATAATTCCTACATACTCGCTGCTACGCCCAGAAATTCCCTTGTTCGTTCTGCCAAGGACTGTCCCACAAACGTGTGCTCCACAAATTTCTACTCAAACGCTATCCTTCTGAAACAGTGTTTTCATGTCGATTGCCTAGCGTGTCCTGAACTCTGGTGGATCTGGGAGGCGATTCGCCACTCGATTAACAGGAGTGATTTTATAAAACGGGGTTGGCAACCTCTTGAATACTGCAAAAGAGAAGTATGGATGATGCGGCCATACGGGGCCCGGGCGATGGTGGAGCGGTCGTGTGATCAAGTGACAAATGTAGCTGTCAACGCCATCTCTGGTTTAACTCCTTTGAAAGTAGTCTGTGAAAGCACGAGGGAAAAAGTTGTCGCGTGTGATGACGATGAATTGGCGTGGAATAACTTCCGAAACGGATTAGCGCACCACTTAAGCGGTGTTTCAGACACTCTTCGTAGAGTCGTCGAGCCCCCAGATCCATGGACCAAGCAAGTCCCCGGCGCATGATGGGCTGTCAGAGGTAGCTCGAAAGGGCAATTTCCGAAGTTGTCGACTGATTTGGCATCGAATGATACAATGTGATTTCATATATTTCGTCTCCCCGTTTCCACCAGAAGACTCGCCCTGATGACGAGTTATGCATTTATGTCTCCACTGGCAGCAGCGGCGAACACGAAGAACGGCAAGCTTTGGTTCTGGTCAGCCTCATGGGAGTTGCCCGTACTATTTTATTTAATTATTACGAGCGTCTCACCTCAGAGAATCAAACACCGGAGCTTCCCCATTGATTTTCGGTTAGTCCTTGCTCTCGGTCACAGTAGTCTCTGGTCACGCTGGCACTTGCTGCCCCACTTTTATATCCCTCCCCTGGACCTTCCCAGGCTGGCGACTCCTCATGCCCTTGTCCTTCTCATCCCCACGTCAAACTGACCACAGTCAGCCACGACCAGTGATGCCCTCGAACATTACTTTCGATCCCTTCCGCCGCTTCCGTCTTCGTTCCAATCCGGCCCCGACCCTTCCCTCATCAAGCGAGGAGGACAGTGACGAGTCTTCGCCTGAGTGCGACCGACCTCATCTCATTCATATCGCCATGCCGAAGAATGGGTGCAAGTCAAGGGAACGTCTCGTGAGCATCCCAGAGAACGGAAAGATCTCATGCGGAGCGCCAGAGAAGGTCACGGAGAGTACACATATAACCATCACTTTGGACAAGGCACCTCACGCCAGTCCTCCTGAGCAGCCATGCAAGAAAACTTCAAAGTCTGGCGTTGCGAGGTGTGTGTAATCACTTGGTTCCCGTCCTATCCTTTTGCCCGACGTTCATTTCGTCATGTCCCTTTGCACCACCGTTTCCAATAACTTCTTGGCTGGGCTTCTCTCAAGCTTGCGACGTCGGTTCTGATCGTTTGACCCAGCGTTGCCTATCCCAGTGATTCCGTAAACGTTCTTCGACCCTCCGCGAAATCGACGTTGATCCGCCGTGTCACGTCGAAACTCCATATTTCCATCCCCTCGAAATCTAACACTCAAGGTTTGCGATCTCGGCCATCGACGCGGACTTTGCCGGAGGACATGGCACCATCCACGCAAGGACCCCGTTCCCCCAGAGCCACAATCGCAGTCTCCCCAACACTCCCGAACAGTTTTGTCTCTAAAGAGCATCGAGAGGCTGCTCTCCGAGAACGCGGACTCCTCCCTCCACGCAAAGATCTCAGTGAACAGGAACGGGAGGCAGATCGACGTCTCCACTGCGTCCCTTCACCGGCTAGCATGACTTTCGCCGGATTGAGCGAAGCGCAACGGCTCAAGGCAAGTTGGTTGGCCACGAACCGAACCTCCGAGAGTAGCGATTCGGATTGTGGACCCCCAGCTCCCCCGTACTTGCAGGGAACAAGGATACGTCCTCAGTCCATGCTACCATCGCCTTCATTTTCCGTTCCTCCCCCCGATGCGGATGTTTCGCGTCGATCGGGCGAGGGGAAGACGGATCTACCTCCCGTGGGCAGACCTTCAATCTGTAGTTCTGTTCCTCCATTGTCAACCTCTTCGTACCTCGAGGTCTTACATGAGGACCCTTCGGAGCAAGCACCAATCACACCACCTCCCCCGCTATCGCCAGCCAACCCACCAATCATTGTATCTAGTACGCTCGAGTTTCTGTCTTCCCCCATAGTCGTGGAGAGTCCTATTTCGTGCACTTTTTCGTCACATTGTCCAGGGTCAACACTGGAGTCGCAGTCGCAATCAGACTACCTTCCTGTCCCAGAAAAAGACAACATTCGCTCACCTGCTTCTCGTAGGCGTACAACGGATTCAGGTGATCGAGGACGCAAGGTTGTCGGGTCCTCATTATCTAGTTTTGGGACTCGCTCCCTCTCCAATCTCCGTCGCTCCGTAGTGGGAAGCCTCAGGTTGCCGAGCTCGAGCTCGATTTCTACCGCAGATCTCCACCCTTCGCCAGCTGCTCCTCATCTCATGGGCCAGGCACCAAGAGCGGCGATCAGCCCGACCATACACAGTCTAGGAAGCATCCTCAAGGAGACAAGGGATATTGAAGATGCCGAGAGTCGCAGATTGAGCGAACTCGCCTTCCTAGATTGATCGCGCATCGGTCAATTTCGTTCATGATTCGATCCGCCTTCCTTCACCTTCCTTTTTTTTTATTCTCTCACGTGCAGTTTGTGCCAATGTATACAATCATCACCACAACCTTCCTCCTGCTTCACTTTTGCTCCCTTCGGATCACTTTATTATCTGAACTTCGATGCGGAATACCCAGGCACGTATTATCTGGATCTCACACTCATTCATACATTCATTTCAGTGGTCCTACACGCCAGATGGACTCTTTGGCTCACCTCTTAATGGTGTACTCTTAGCGCTAGTCTATTTTCTCGAGCTTTAATGCAAGGCCATGCATGCCCACCTTACGTCACAACCGCCATGAGCAAGCACGTTCAAATTATCCCGATCGCAATGACCCACGGTTATCTCAACTGGCCCTTTTTTCCGTCCAGCCTTTGGAGTTGCGCCAAATTAGTCAAAGAAGCGCCAAGCCTTCCACAAGGCGAGCCTTGGCCAGGTTAAAATTGGTGTCCACACCAGTGTTTGAACTTTGAAAAGCCACTGGCGAGCGCCACCCGCCACACACCATGACCAGACGAGCCCATATATGAAAAGCTACAAGCCATAAACATGGCGGTGGCATTCGCATATAGATGCTCGCGTATGATATTATCAGG
>JBBPQU010000236.1:0-29121 GCA_038092655.1 Boletus sensibilis | reverse complement strand
TTATACACCACTTACCACTCGACAGTGGTTCCCGATGGAATACTATGGCAACGAGCACGAAGGGGGCGTAAATGGCCACTATTACCACGTATTTCACACCGTGCGTACCCAAATGCCAACAATCCTGCCAAATAGCCAACGAACTCTCTTTTTCTAGCCATTATATTATCAACTTCCCGATGGTGCTGTGCTGTAGAATAGTCTTCTTGTTGTACGACAATCGTGTGTCATTGTTGCAATTTTGCACTGCTCCCGTCAGTTCCCTCCTGCCCATCCTCCTCGCTACTCTCGTACTCCGCAGCATCATCCTGAGTCTCCTCGCTGTCGTGTGCATCATTGTCTTCTTCCCAATTCTCCTCGCTCTCCTCTTCAGAACTGCTTTCAGAAGCTTTCTTGTCACTGTCGCTTGCATAGAATTTATCCAAATCCTTCCAAGGTTCCTTCGCTTCACGTGCTGGCGTTGAACCGCCCACGGGAGTGAGTACGACAGGTGTGGCACCCGCCGATCCCAATGCCTTTGGTGCTGTGGAACTTGCTGAACTAATTGCGTGAAGAGGTGGTGCTACAGGGAAGGCATCCTCTTCGTTCTGTCGGAGCAAAGGGTCGATTCCTCCTTCAAGCCATTCTGGGAGGATACTATCACCATGCGTAGGCTTCCCTGTGACAATACCAAGGGAGCCAATCGGTAGGTAGTGGTGGCCTAACCGCGAAACGTTGGAATCATGTCAAGACCTCCCAACAACAACGCACCTAAGGTTTCCTCACTCTCTTCGACAATGCTAGCCTTCCCATCGAACAGAACCTTGATTACTTGTTCTCGTCGAAGTATGACGCCACCCTGTTCTTCCGTCTCTCCGCCGTTTATTGTTGGCGATACGCCAACGAGAAGCGAATTGAGCATGCGGGTTCTGTCCCGAACGTCGTAGTTTAGGTCATATCTACCGAGAGAGAACACGTGACGACAAAGTAGACTCAGTCTCTGGTCCGTTGGACACAATAGAAAAAGTTTGGCGGCGAGAGTTAGAGCTTGAAGCTTGACAAGAGGTCCCTAGTGTGGGGGGTGTTTATGAGTACTGACAGGAGACGCGAGGAGTTGTGAATACCTCTGTGTTGAAAGACTTGGAAAATTTCCGCAAGACGTCCGGCGCCCAATCGGCGACACCTTCTATTACGGTGCTTATTCCTGGCGCTGCGCTGTACTGGCCTACCAGCCAGAGAACACAAGCACGCGCTTGGGGGTGCTTAATGTCGTCTATCCGTCGTGCAAGAAGCGAGATTATGGTGAGTGGCGACTGCGACGACGCGGGAGCAGAAGGGCCAATAAGAAGCTGGTTCTGGATAAGAGCCTTCAAGACTAAAACGGCATTGCTGACAACAATATCTGATACCTGCTTGGTAGAGATCACGGCGCGACAGATAACAGAGACATACCATATCTGCTCCTGATCATAATCATGAGGGCTGAGAGACAATGTGGCGTAGTCGACGGAACTACTCTTGCGCATCGACCAACGGCGTGAATCGCATCTCCCACCACACAATCATCCACATCTTCAGCACAATCCTAGAAACGATGTGGAAAACTGGATTAGATACTGACCGAGGCAGCGTTTTGGAATCGGAACACACGATAAACTCGCGAAGGAGCGCTTGGTGATTATTCACGTCGCAGAGGTTCAGCATTACTTTGATCTTGTCTCTTTTCACTTGCAAAGGATCGTCGGTGCGCACTAAAAATCGCTGGTATTGCATTGAGAACAGTTGCTATCGAGCAATGATGAGTTATGTCGCAACGTCAAATATGAATACTCACCGGATGTGTATGTGTGATAATCAATAAATACGCAAGAACCACACGTCCGACCTCTTGCGATACGTGCATAATGCGAAGTAGGGGGTTCACAATTTTGCTGGTAGATGACGGAGGACCTGTGTAGTAGAAAATGCGCACAACAGCGAGTACTACCTAAGGATATGTGAACCAGAGACATGGCAGCGGGGATAAATGGGAGACGCACCGCCGGGTTTTTGGACTGGAAAAGGGGTTCCGATGATGCAAGGAGGAGCTGAAGGTCAGCATCAACTTCTTCCTCCATGGACTCGCCATCTTGCGAGATAGTTGGTTTAGGCAACATCGTGCGCGCATATCTGAGCAGAAGGTTCAGGAGATAGACTTGTCCCCACTCGTCCACATCTATGAGAATTTTGCACAGACGTCTATATTGCTGGTGCAGGAGATCTAGTCGTGTGGGGCAGACGGACTCAAATGCAATGACTGCGCTGCCTATTGAGAGGGGGGATCGGTCGCGGAGAAGAGTAGTTATGACGGATATCAGAGCAGGTTGTTGTGCAGCATCTAATCTAAAGAATATTCACTGACTAATTTAGAGAAAATAAACGAGCACAATGCGTACTGGAAGGCCTTTGGTATTGCGAGAGCGGCTGCCTTACGAACGTATGGACTGAGATCTGCTGCACATTTCTTGATCGCAAGAACCACCAGACCGCATATCATTGGAACTTTGATACCACTCAGGACACGTAGCGCCATTGCGCGAATAAGTGGGCTGGGGTCAGCAAGGTCCTTTTGGAAAGTGTTGATTGAGAGCAGGGCAAGATCGGGTTCGTGCTCGGCATAACGCAAGAGGTAGATATAGACAAGCTTTCTGATCTCGAGGTTCTGCGAGGCAACATTCTTGACGACTTGAGGGAAGTAATTTGAGACATTGCGACCTTTGGATATGAGCTATTGAACGATGCGCTGTTGGTCTGGACGGCGTTCTTCTAGGGGTGCACTTACGGCTATGAGACGCTTCATGGCATCAAGCTTCTCCCTGTCGCTGCTAGAGTCGAGCTGTTTCCCAATGTTCTTCACCTTGTCATCTGGCATGTCGAAGATGGATGCTCCACCGCGTGTTATGGAGAGATCACGGGTGTGCTCGCTGAAGGTCTCTTGGATACGCATACCGAGTCTCGCTGCATTTTCAGTAAAAGCGTTGAGATTGACGTTGTCCATCATGGGTCGAGTCTAGCACAGGATAAGCCGAGATGCGCGAAGAGTGGCCGAGCTACGAGTTCGCTGTGAACTTGTACGATTCATGTATTGTCTCTTCCAAGCAGACCAAAGAGTCAAGGGAAGCCATGATTCATATGCGGCGCGAGTAAACAGCACTTCTCCAACGGCAAAATAATATTTTTCGGCAACACTCTACTAATTCACGGCAGCAAGACAAGTTATGCATCTATCAAGGCTCCAAGGAGGCAGGGAACGTCCCATTCTCTCTTTGCTCATCGAATCTGGCTATCTGCGGAAGACACTCAGTGGTAGAATAGTATAGCAGACGGTTGCACCATACCCATTCATCTACAAAGTAATAAGACAACTAGACACCACAAAGCTGCCCACAGCACTTACTTGGACAGAGAGAGTTGTACGCCCTCTTGAACTGTTTGCACGGTGCAAAATCTTCCCCTTTGGCAGAGATACACTTGAAGTAATCGGTGTAGTTCTGGAAGCTATGCCGGCGCATGAGCACGTCAGCTCACATGTACCACAATATTCAATCATACCAGTGCCTCGTCTGGTTGGTGTTGGGGAAACGGGCTGACACGGCTGTTAGGCAAAGCAACTCAACTGGGAGTCTCAACTCACCGTCAAAGCCCGCAGTCTGGAGAACGTATTTACTGCAAAAAAAATGAGTTTCCAGCCATTTGAACAGAGAGCAAGTTGGTCACCTGGACAAGTCGGAGTCAGACATTTTGGTCGCTTGCAGACGTTGATGAAAGACGGTCAACTCGGAGTATCACGGACTCTATGTCGGATTATATAAGCCACCGTCATTTGGCTAATCTATCCAGTTCATTTGGCTTGTCACTCGACTGTCATCAGAATACCCCTCCAGAATCCCCAATACCATTATCCGCGCACTCTTGCGATCATGGACGCACTCAAAGCCGAAATTTCGCTTAAACGCAAAACTATGGTGAGTGTCGTCGGCTCCCGGCCAACGAAGCACATGCGACGAGGAGATATCGAGAGGATCAAGCAGGAAGAGGAGCAGAAGGCTAAGCAGGAGCGAGCACGAGTTGTGCAGAAAGACGCACGAAACAAAGCTGAAGTCACTACTACCGAGCAGGCAGAACCAGATGCAATTGTGAGCATCCTCCCTCGCGTTGTGCCAATATATTATTTATATATGAATGGAAAGCAGAAGCCACCTCGGTCGGAATCCCTCACGCCTATTGTTGGATCCCGAGATTCAAGCTCACCAATCCCCGAATCATCTTTCAATATGTCAAATGAGGAGACTATCCGCAGACTTCGTGCCAAAGGACAACCTATTCGACTGTTTGCCGAGTCCGATAGAGACCGGAGGCTACGTCTACGTGCGCTGGAGCTGATTGAGGAAAAAGGGAACGACCGTCAAAGTGGCCAAAATGATTTCAAAAAGGCATTGGAAGACGTTGAAAACGTAGAACGAGAGCTCAGGAATAAGAGCAAAGGGAAGAAGAAGGGTGATGTTGAAGAGCCGAGCACAGGCATTCTGGACCTGGCCATGATCAAAACCGACCCAGACAGGCTATATCCGCTTATTTACTATGCGTTGAAGCGCACTCTCAAAGAGTGGGAGGAAGCCATGGACGACAGACCAGGTCGGAAAAAGGACGTCTTTGATTCATCAAGCTTACCTCCTCTCACAGAGCATATCAAGCGGACTACGCAAGGAAAGCTAGCAGCCGCAACCCAAGTCCAATCTGCGGAATACCTCAAGCCGCTCTTCAAGACTTTGCGTTCAAGAGTACGTCAGCTGCTTCCGAATTGATTTCGCTTCGATACTCAGCCAATAATAGTCATTACCTTCAGACATGTTAGCTCGCATAGCTGAGATTGTCCATTACATGCAGAAACGACAATATCAGAAGGCCAATGATGCATATCTCAGATTGTCTATAGGTAATGCGCCATGGCCCATAGGTGTGACCATGGTTGGGTATGTTTTCCTCTAGGCCACCGCTGGAATTGCCACTTACATTCCTCTTACAGCATCCACGAACGTTCAGCGCGAGAGAAAATCTCTACCGATCAAGTAGCACACGTACTCAATGACGAAGTCAGCCGGAAGTACATTCAGAGCCTGAAACGGTACCCTAAACTTTAGATGCTTCTGAACAGTAATTGATCGCTTTGTAGGCTTTTGACGTTTTCACAAACAAAGTACCCACCAGAGGACGTCTCACAACTGATGGGATAGATTAAAGGCCACTGCAAGGCTGTGTATTGGCTACTTCCTGATTGCCGTTGGTATGTTTCTAGTGCTAGTTCCAGTGTGTTATCTCTTGCCTTTCTTACCCTTTCTAATGTGTGATACTTTGTCGTCTGGATGAGCAAGTGCATGCCCTGTTTCCCGGATATGATTAAACAGTTTAGTTCGACTGTCGAAAGGTTTTTTGCAGACATTGCAGGCCTAACCAACGATTAGGAGATAGCTTGCAACAAACGAAGTCGCTGACCTGCGCTGTGCTCATCTCAGTTTCTGCCGCTTGTACCTTTTGTGCCTCTCGTAATTTTCGCTTTTCTCTCTTCGACAACTCTCGCGGAGCTGATGCCATTTCCGGGGGTTGCGCATCCGATTCTTCGTCATCACATGCAGTTGTTTGGCCAATCTGAAGTTGTTCCCTATTTTTTGACGACTCTTCTGAGACGAACTCATCTTCCAGGACGTCGACGGTTTTGGAAAGGTGCACGGAAACAATGTCTGAATTGTTGCCTTGAGCCTGCCCAGGTGGTGGTTGAGGAACCGCATCTCCATCGACTTCAACAACGCAGCCCCGCTCGTCATCATCATCCCAACCTTCGCCTGATAACCCAAGTTCCTCGTTTTCTCTTGTAATCTCTCTTTTCAACCTCTCAACCTCTTTCATGTGCTTCTTGCTCCGCTCATGACTATCCCAAGCAGCTTCACTTTTAAATGACTTCCCGCACGCTACACATTCCCATTCCTCCGGATCCTCTCCTTCTGCAGCTGCCCATTCCAGGTCGTCATGCTGGTGGTCTTTGGTAACCTTTTGCCATTCTTGCTCGACGTAGGGGGTGTTGTTAGTTCGTGCCCTTCGGGACATGGACTTGGAGCCCGATGATGCTAACGAGTCATTGGCCTTCGTTTGATTAAGTCGTGCTTGGTGAGCAAGATGGCTCTTGTAACGTGGGTCACGTTTTCGGACGAACATTGCCAGGGACTGCCGGACTGGATGTTAGAGTTGATCTGCACATAGAGGGTAGCTGGCGCTAGCACACACCCTTATGGTTTCGTTGTATTCCTTTCGTGCGTCATCCCGTGCTTTCTTATTTTCTTTCTCCATTATTCTATACATGAATCAGTGTAGTCCTCGGATCATCATATGATTGGAAAGAAAGACCTTCGTATTTTGCGATCGGGCGCGTCTACTGTGTTGTAGTGATCCATCCACGTGAACTCTTTCAACGTAGAAAAGTTCAACCATGCATTGTAGAAATTCCTGACAGCCTCAGATGGTATCGTTGGAGACGTCCAGGACCACGTCGAGTAACCAAACTGCGGGTATTCAATATCAGATAGCATAGTCTCCTCTTGCGCAAGCCTGGAGAACAGATTATGATAAAGGGTGAAGAATCCCTGGAAGAAGAAAAAACAAGACGTCTGTGAAGTGTCTCGGTAACATGCAAGCAAAGCGAAATATACATTCTGGTTGTCATCGAATCCAGACCATATACTGGCATCGAAGAACTGAGACAAGTGCCGTACTGTCAATCCGCGAGCGCGAGCGCGAGGAGGTGGAACACCCCTTCGGATGTCCTCGAACACAGCTTCTGCATCTGGTTCTGGTGCTAGCGATGCTTTGTGGGAGTCATACCAAGCCCGTTCCTACTTGGACCCGTGGCATTAGGCTTTGGTGTGAAAGGGTACATTGGTATATTTTGGCATACCTGCTCGTCACTGAGAACCTATAGCCAATGATCATCGAGGATACGTGAGCAAACGATTCGATTCGCTGAGGTCATGTCGATAACCCACCTCATATGCTTGCTGAATCAGCGCGAAGCGTTGCGTAGAACCTTCGATATCATCCTTGTTTTTATCGGGATGATGGATGAGTGCGAGTTTCCTGAATGCTTTCTACAGTAGTACTGAGAAACTTGCAAGTGAGTTGATGAGCGGGACGTGCCTTGATCTCATCGGTTGTCGCAGACTCTTCAACATCAAGAAGTTCATAATAATCGGGTATGGAGGCGTCCTGAGTTTCGCTATTCCTCGCGGCGGACTCCCGAGCGCCCATATTCTACAACGCGGAGTCACTGGCAGGGCCCTTGGAATGATAGAAGTATTGAATGCTTGTCTCTCACAAGCTCAGCGGGCCTGAGTTTGGAGGTGGTAATTTGATTCAAAGATGGGCCTCACTCAAATGTGATTGAGTTTCCGAAAAGGGAAGTAAAGTTCACTAGTAAACGGTGACGCCGACATTTCCTGGGACTTCGTTCGAACACTCCTTCTACTCTCGAATCTATCGACTGCGGTGACATTTCAATATTTGAATCATGTCCGACTTCTTCAGATCATCGCCCAGTAATAAGCCAGGTATGCCTTTGCTTTTTCCGGTGAGCTTCGGAAATGCTAAAGGGTCCTACGTAGACATGGCCGCCCAGAAGGAGGCCGTCGTGAACGCCATTCGTGCAGAAATAAATCTTGCCACAGCGCAAGAGCTCATCACCGTACGCATCTTCTTGGTGCATCGAACGATATGTCTCACGTCCGTGACTCAGAAAACTTCCGAGAAATGCTTTGCAAAATGCGTTCCGAAACCGGGGATGTCATTAACGAGCTCGGAAGAGGTACGTTCTAGTGTCTTTTTGGAATGCTCGTAGTCATGGCTTACCGAGTTGCCTTCTTCAGACGTGCTTGACACGATGCATGGATCGCTACTTAGAGGCATGTGAGTATCGACCTACTGAGGTCGACCCCAAGTTTGATCCATGTCTTTCATTTGTAGTCAACATCGTGAGTCGGACACTGACAAACAGAGCCAACCAGCATGGCAGGGAAAGTACATTGTAGCCTTAGGAAACCTACTTACTTCGGTTCAGCTCATACTTCTTATCTTTCTGCTGTGCTTTACACTTAAATAGAAGACACTAGCATTTATCGAGCATTCTGTCAACTTTGTAGTGGCGATAATCCGGTGTTTATTGTTGAACTAATTCGAAAGTTTAGTGAAATATGGGTTAAGTATGCTGCGGTGGATACTACTAGGGAGCTATAAAAGGTATGTATGCAAGCTGGGGATGTGAGTTAATATGCCCGATTACAACGAATTGAATTGCAATGAATTGTGTGTGGAACGGAAGAAGGTGCGAATATGTACTTGTGGAAGTTGCAACGTTTAGTGCTCGGATGTTTATGCTGTGGCTGGATAGGAATTGCTATTGTAATCACGTATTAGTTGGTGTCCGAGTTAGGCATGCCAGGCAGGCCCGAAATGACAAGTATTGCTGGGTCGTAAGGGCTTACTGTGCACGTGTTAGGTGCTGATCCAGCTGGGTAGAACGGGGTGGTCAATAGTGGTGGGGACGGCGTTCCATATGGCGTCGGTGTAGCACTCCCAGGTGGTTGAAAGCTGTCAGGGAAAGAGAGCATCCTACTATCGTCCTCGTAGGGAAGTGAATGAACTGAGCCAGCAGAATACGGTCGCTGATGTAAGCCATGGGGAGAGAAAGATCGAGAAGAACCACAATTAGCAGAAAGCGAAGAATGAGAAATATAGTGTGGCAGAGTGGTTTCTGAATAGTTCGAATATGAAGTTGACTGGCTGACTTCAGTGGTGGGGTGTCGAGGGTATTGGGGATACACGGGAGGATCAGGTTCGGAAACCACGTCCGAGGGGGGTCGTGCAATGGGGAGGGGTACAGACTCATCGTGTAGAGTGGGCTGTTGACCAGGAGTGGGCGAGGAGAAGGATCGTTTATGGGTGAGGATTGCGTGGTCTTGTTGACGAAGATCCACGCTATCTTGTGGATGATAGTGATATCCAGTGCCAGAAAAGGCGGCCAGTGGCGGCGGCTGTATCTCTAAGACAGCTGGAGACAGTTCGTGGGAGTGGTAGCTCGGCGAATGAAGTCGAATGTCTGATCCAGACGTATGTGCGTTTAGGTGACGGAGTACATGAGCCAGTTGAATAGCAGATCCTATGAGGTTATGTCTCAAGACCTTAGTAGCTTGCTGGTCTTCGGTCCAATCTGCACACTTTTTCCAATAGCGGACCGGTTCGGTACCTCGACCAGGATTGGGGGGCGAAAATGATTCCAGGTAAAATGTTGGTGGTCGAGAGAGAATGAACGAGGCAAGACCTGATCCCGGGGCAGCATTTGTGAATTCGGTATCAACGATGATATCGAAAGGGATTTCCATTTTAAACCCATATCCTGAGGAATGGATGAACCAGGTGAGGCAACGTTTGGTATCACATAGATACGCCACAAGGTCATGCTTTCTAAGGGTGGTCGCGATTCGACGCCAAGTGCCAACAGAAAGGTCGGTACAAGGGATAATGGTAACAGCTGGGAATTAACCCCAGTCGTCATCAAATATTTATGATAAGTATCAATCACTCACTTTCGTCTTCATGTAGAAGGTGGTGTAACTCTGCTTCATACCCAGTAGCTAACACTGGTGGCGTGTCCGGTGGCGTTTCTGCACTGCTACCTCGACCCTTCTTACCATCTTGAAGCTTAGCCTTGGCCCGTCTGCGAGAAGTTTAGGTGGAGGATTGCAAAGAGAAGTGGATACTGACCGGTTCTGGAACCAGATTTGTGTCTGACGTTCCTGCATTCCAAGCATGTCGCTAATCTCCTTTCTGCGAGCGGCAGTTGGGCTTCGGTCCATGGTAAAGAACCGTTCCAGATGTACGAGTTGTTCTGGTGTGACACGTGAACGTTTCCGCTTTTCTTTCTCAGCCTTCCCGCCTGACACACTCGCTGGCCGCGAGCGTTCGGGACCGGATGCAGGTTCTGCCATGACACGATGAAGCTCTGCTGGTGACAGGGTTTAGAAAGTAAAACGGCGGTACTTACCGCTCGAGGGTACCGCGTCACAGACCACAGACATATGTGGCCTGCTGGTGCTTGAGCTGACGCCGCTGACATGGAACGGAAAACGTTAGCCTGGTCAGTCCCCATATGTTTATCATTTGTTCCGAGGCCGCATAGCAACTCCCGCAGAGGACCTGACGGAGTATAAAATATTGAAACTCAGATAGGGACGCAAACGTTCGAAGGGGAGCGTACGTAATCCACGCAGCAACCAAGATGGTTTTCCGGATTTCTGGGGAGGACTCGAATGTACTCTCAGTGTGCACGCGCAGCGCCGAAAAGCAGCTATTCCAACCAGTCGAGGGCGGGGATGGTAATGATATTTGCTACGTAGACCTGTACAGGATTTCCGACAACTGGCGAATGTCGTTCCTGGCGTGGCGCTTTTTTTTTTTGACGTGCAGCCGAACAGACTGATGCATGCGAGATCCCATCTTTTGCCCAAGACAGTCCTGAGTCATGGGGCTGTATGCGGGCGCTCCGGAAAGCTTCGGGTGCAAGTCACAACGCGTCTGAGACGAAGAAACTTGAACGGTTCGGGAAACAACCGGTGGATGATCGTACCAAAATGTAGCTCCGGCACCACACTAATACGCAGGCAACTAGAAGTCCGTGGCCAATAAAATACTGATATACTTACGCTGGTCGCAGCAGAGCAACAAAAGAGGTAACGGTACTTACACACCCCGCCTAGCGCAGGGCTGGAACTTGAGGCCGCGAATCCGAACCGAGCAGGAATGCGATGAAAACAAGACGAAAGAAACATATCTCACCCAACCGCATCTAATATCGCGGTCGTTTGGCATCTCTGTCGTCATACCCACCGGGTGCTTCTCGTTTGAGATCGCCCCTGTAGCCGCCTCCTCCAGGACCATACCCACCACCGGGCGGTCCATAACCTTGACTAGGAGGACCATAGCCGCCCGGTCCACCAGGCCCTCCACCTGCAGGACCATATCCATTAGCATGACCATCACCAAATCCACCTCCCTGATAGCCAATGCCTCCGCCACGACCACCCCTAAGTAATGTCAGATGATGTCCATGCAACAAGATAAACATCCATTACCTGTAGCCGTCATCACGACCGCCGCGGAATCCTCCACCGCCTCCACGAAACCCTCCACGATCGCCGAAACCACCGCCTCTGAAGCCGCCACCTCTGCCGCCGCGAAAACCGCCACGTTCTCCAAAACCACGTTCTCCAAACCCACGTCCTCCGAATCCGCCCCTGCCACTCCTGGGCGCCACAACGGGAGCAGCTTCGACGGCCTTGGGTCTGCCGCCAAGACCACCTCCTAGTCGTCGCGGCTTCCAACCTCGCACTGTTCGTCCGCGCTCAACATCCACGAGGATACGCTTGCCCATTATATGGAGACCATCAGACTCCTTGTAGGCGGCTGAAGGGGTATGAGCAGAGATATTCGAAACCAAAATGAGAACGCATGTACCTTTCATGTCCCTCTCACGCTCATACACGATAAAGGCATAACCCCTACTACGGTTTTTCTTGTCTCGGACAATCCTTACCCGTTCAATAGTACCAAAGGTCTCGAACTCGCGTCGTAGATCGTTCTCAGTCGCATTTTTGTGCTGCGCTTGAGAAATCAGAACAGAGTAACACTGCATCGAAGATACACTTACTAAGCGGGAGATGAAGAGTGTTTTATATGGATCTCCAATGGCTTCTGGATCGTCTGCTGGCTTGTCTAGAGCAATGTGGTAATTGAGCAAACGGATTGCCACCGAAGAAAACACTAACATGTTTCTTTTGCAGATTTGAACTCTTCTGTTTTTTTCTTTTTGCGTTCCTCCCGTCTGATTTGCCGTTTGGTCTCTTCTGCAAGAGTAAAAGTAGGTTCTTCGCCTTCTTCCATTGCATCGCCTTCACCGCTCAACAATGTTGCGGTTGACTGCTCCTTGAGTCGTTCGAGAATGTCTGCCACACCCGAGACATCTTTGCGGTGTACACGGTCAATGTCTTTTCCGACTGGCCGGTGATATGGGAGTGGTGGACGAGGTGCGAAAAGTTTGAGAAGGTTCGGAGGTAACAGATGGGTACCAGGCATGTTGTCAGCGCAGGTGTCGGTTGGCGGAAACAGAAAACTTGAGTTGCTCTTGAGAGAGTCTTGGACCAATGGAGAATGTGTTCAAACTCCGACTCTCATACGCTTCAAGGAAAGTCTCCCCAAACCAGAGCTAAACTTCGAGATCAGAAAGACAAGTCGTTCCGACCATACGTCAAGGACTGCATTCGAGTGATTTGTGCTGTTCAGCGCTCAGTACGTTCAGCAAAATCTTGCATGGTATTGCATCTGCTGATCAATATTCAATGACTATCTGTAGGCTACAATGAGGAGTTTACTGGCTTTTGCGCCATGTAGTCGCTCAGCACTTTCTCATCGTCTCGTTGCCACCCGATCCTTTCACCACCATAGCATCCGCCAGCAACCATGTCCCACAGCACCTACCCGAAAGGATTTCGCCTCTTATTTCTTTCACAACGATAACTGGGGTACTCGATACCTCACCCGCTTAGTGAACAAACCAGTGGAGCCCCTTCCAACATTCCGAGAGGGTGCCGTCCTTACACCCAAACGACTCCTGAGCATCTACTCCCAGCTCGCCAAGACGCGACTCACCATGTTGGTTATGCTTACGGCCACATCTGGAGTCGCACTGTCTCCAATGCCTACCACTCTGCCGATATTACTATCCACCGCTTTCGGTACTGTGTTGTGTTCAGCGTCAGCAAACACGCTGAATCAACTGCAAGAAGTCCCTTACGATGCACAAATGGTTCGCACTCGCCAACGTCCGCTAGTGCGGCGTGCACTCAGCCCCCTGCACGCAACCTGTTTCGCCATTGTGACTGGCATCACTGGGCCTGTACTCTTGTGGACCATGACCAATCCTTTGACGGCTGCTATCGGAGCGGCAAATATATTTCTGTATGCGGGTCTATACACTTATTTAAAGCGCAAGAGCATCTTGAACACCTGGGTTGGTGCGGTAGTTGGTGGACTACCTCCTTTGATGGGTTGGACAGCCTGTGGTGGGAAACTGCTTCCAACGTCAGACTACCCTGTCAAATTCTTCCTTCCACCATTCCTCACAGACATCCCTCCCGACGTATCCATGATCGACAACCCCCTTGGTGCTTTTTCGCTGTTCATGCTGCTTTACAGTTGGCAATTTCCTCACTTCAACGCCTTGTCGCATCTCCTACGAGCATCTTACTCCCAAGCAGGTTATCAAATGCTATCCGTCCTCTCTCCCCAAAAAAACGCTTTGGTCAGCCTGCGACACACGTTACTTTTGGTACCGATATGTTCGATACTTTTCCCGCTCTCTGGCCTCACGACGTGGACATTTGCTCTGACGTCGCTTTTACCTAATTGCCTTTGGGTTAGATCTGCCGCGGCGTTTTGGCGCTCGTGTGGGGAGAAACAAGCGAGATCATTGTTTCACGCCAGCTTGTGGTACCTGCCGCTTATGCTTGCGTTAATGATGGTGCACAAACAGGGAGTAGATTGGACTGATTGGGGCACAGGTAAAGGAGGTATTGGAAGCTCGAAGAGTAGCGGTGAAGGAAGCCAACGCACGCCTGCATGACAATACTTAGAAATCATGTTGAAATTATCTTCTACTCCCTTGGAATCTGCCTAATCTATTGTTCTTTCAAATTTTTATGGGGATAAAGTTCTGCTGATGTCGATGTATCGAATGCACTCGTGGCATGTGTTCTGCCTCCACTTAAAGCATGACATGGACCGCCAATCCTGCTGCCGATCCAGGCCTGTTTTCAAGGGAAAAATACTCTTAGGCTCTGTTCTACACAGTTACCAAGTACAATTTTCGTAAAGCATATCATTCGACACTGAGTAAGCCATACGACTGCTTCCTACCGCGCCAGGAAATGAGGGTCACCAAATGGTAGACAATCATTAAAGGTGATATACTGTACTCACAAGCAGAATATCCAGGTAAAGGCATTTTTGGTTCTCGTCACGAGGCGAGGCGGGTACCAGTGCCAACGCTGAGCCAAAATCCTCTCAAATGACTCCCACTTTTGACTTTGCGGACCGAGATGCTTCTCGTCTTTTCCGCAGGGCCTCTAACTTGTTTTTCATTGTAGCAACTTTCATATCCGCTTCCTCCTGTGCACGCTCCTCGTCCATAAGGCGGTCCATGATCAATTCTCGATCCTCCTGTTCTTTTCGCCGCCTCTCGTCCTGATCTACTTTGGTCAAGGGCTGAGCCTGTACACCATCATGGGTAGGGAAACCCTCGGATGGATCTGAGACAAGCTCAGGCTCTGCAAAAATCGTGGCGCGGTCGTAGGTAGCGACCGCGTCGGGAGCGTTGATGACAGATTGTTGGAATTGTATCCACTCTTGGTCAAGTGAAGGGTCTCCACCTCCGTCTGTCGGTTTGGTAATAGCCACCGCCTCACCCGTTTCGTCGTCGTCGTCCGAGTCATTGAACGAAAGAAGAGACGCTTGTGATGGATCAGAGAAGAAATCCGAAGGCAAGTTGGACGTCGATGACTGAGGTGCCGAGGTGGCTTTTGGCTTTTTGGCAGCACTTCTGATGTCCCCGTCTATATCGTCATCAGGTACTTTTCGCTTGAGACGTTTGGCTTCTTCTTCCAGCTCCAGCTCCAGCTCCTTCCGCTTCCTCTCCTCCTCCCTGATGCGGGCTGCATTTGTGCGATGCGCTTTGCTCCCCAGATGACCGTCCCACGCAGATGGATGTTTGATACTTGTCTCGCAAACGATACAACGTAACTGTCCACTAGACGTGTAAGATGCTAAGGGATGGTCAATCCGTATCTCTTGTCGTTTTGCCTTGAGGAGTGTCCGAACATCCGACATGGGTGATGTTGTAGATCTTTGGTTGGCTATTCTGCCGAGATGCCATCAGGGCGGAGCGTGAAAATATTAGTCGTGAGCGTTCTCTGCTATACGTCACACGTCACGTAAGTTAGTAGTTTGTTTATGGGCCACAGGATCTGATCTGTGACCTGGCACGAGAGGGTCATTGAGGGTTTCTTGTAATGCTTCAAGCTCAAGACTCACTAGCACTTCTCAATCACATTGTGATGAACCCTCGTCATCAAATTGCGGAGAGATGGTAGGAAACATCAGGCGACGAAAGCGCTCGGCGATTTTGAGCCTCATCTAGTATGTTTATGCTGCTGCCGAAATGGTGTCATGTTAGTATGTTACTCAAGACTTCAAAGAAGAAAAAAACACGACTCCTAAGGTGGTCCATGTCACATCTCTCACACTTTTGCCGTCATCTTACTGAGCCGTGTGGATCAGACATTGATGCCATCGGTGATGCATGATGGCATGGGGAAATCCATGGACACATTCTCAGTGCTTGTTCGGGCAGTTGGTGCGTGCTCTTCACTCAAAAAGGACGGAACGAAACTTCGTGGAGGGCACCTGACCTGGGGATTCAGAACGTCACGACATTTACCACACTGCTCGCTTGTGCTCAACAGTCTCGAATCCTCGGCTAATTATGTATATCGGTGGTGCTCCCGCGTTCTCTGGACCCATCGTGGAGCGTGACAGGTCCGTAGTCAGTACGCGAGGTTTGTATTGGGGATAAACCGGACCGCATTGGCCTCGTTGCTCCTCCTACATAATCCCACACTGGCATTCAACAGGCTTGGTCGATCGAGAAGCCGCGACTCTGCTCTCGTCTCGAGTCCGAACAAGTTTGGTCTACGGTCGGTCTGATGTTGGGGTTGTACCGAACGATACTACCGGTTTCGCTTACTCCATTTGCGGCCTCGGCTGTTGATGTGACTATTCCTCTCACCGCACCCAGCGGTGCTCCATCGGTGGCGCCCGACCTTGTCTCGCTCTCCATCGAACAAGATAGATGGGTAGATTGGGCAGGAACCACGGAACAAAACCAGTTCTTCTACAATGCTCTCGATAACTTGGTTCAAATCACGAATTCACCACCATTCATCAGGATTGGTGCTGATTCCGAGGATCATACCGACTTTAGCTATGACGTTCAGGTATACCTACAGCCGTCAGTTCGCCGTAGTCACAGTACTGATCTGGTGTTCCAGTACGAGGAGGATATTTTCCCTGCCTCCACATCTGTTACCCCATACCCTGAGGCAACTAACATCACTGTCGGACAAGGGTTTTATGACATCATATCTCATCTTCCTTTCGGCAAGTTCTAACTCATATATGTGCTGCAGCCGATTTCAACTGGAGTGTTTGATAGGAACCCGTGTACACTGGGGAGTCAACCTGAGACAATCCAACTTGACTGCTGCGTGCCTTGAAACGAAGGGGTTGATCCAAGCTTTCGAATCCCCGGCGGTCAAGGCAAACGGGATCACGCTAAACTTCATCGAAGTGGGCAATGAGGCCGATCTTTACTACCACAATGGAGGCAGGAATAGTAACTGGAGTGTTTTCGAATACGTCCCTCAGTAAGTTTATTATCATGTTTGTCTTCGCAATTGATCTTTGGAGCAGATGGGTTCAATTTGCTACAAACGTCTCGGAGACGGCTGGTCTATCAAAGACTTCCTTCACTAAGTTGATCGGAGCTGCGTTTGCTAGTTCATCCCACAACAACATCAGTGGTTTCTCTCCGCAAGCAATTTTCGCGGATGGCATTCTCGATACTTTGCCTGGTGCCTTAATTACCACGTACGTTTCGCGTTTAGAATTTACTTTAAACCATTCATTCTCTCAAAGGATTTCCCAGCACCAATACAGCGGTTCGTTTTGCACTGGGTCTGGTGCTGTTTTGCAGGATTTGATGACAAAGAGTTACATCCGCGGAAACATCACCGTGTTTGAACCAGACATCAATGCTACTTTTGCACACGGTTTGGAGTATATCCTAGGCGAGACGAACAGTAAGTATTTAATTATGTCTTCGTTTTGTCACTTCTGACATGTTGGTGACTATAGGCATGAGCTGTCATGGTGCACCAGGTACGTGAAAGGGCTATGTTCGTCTTCCAACATCACGTCATTCATCTGTTCGCAGGGGTGAGCAATACCGCTGGCGCTGCACTCTGGGCACTCGACTACTCTTTGTTTGCAACGCAAGTTGGCATCAGTAGATTGCACTTCCACGAAGGTGTCGGCTATAAATACAACTTCGTGAGTGCTGTTATTCAGGACGAGATAACCTGTCCTTATGTTTGCAAATATAAGATCCAGCCCGTGACTCTCAACTACTCTATACTGGATGGCTCTCTAATCACTCCACTCCCTCCCCATATACAACCCCCCTACTATGCGGCGATCATTGCTGCGGAAGCGATCGGCTCAACTGGTTCCGCACAGGTGGTCGAAATCCCTGTCAACGCAACTGACATCTCAGGATACGCTGTATTTGAATGCGGAAATCTTGCCCGAGCAGTATTTATCAACACCGTTGCCTATCTTCCTGGCGGGGGAGTCCGCACTACTACTCATATTAATATTGACCTCTCTGGCTCCGGGCTAGCTGCACGGGAGATGAAAGCGAAGAGGCTTAACATCACGTATGGTGGATTTTCACCGTATATCATTATACTCATTCCCCCGCAGATATGCAAATGCGACCTCCGGGATTACCTGGGGAGGGCAAACGTATGAAACAGCCAACGCTAGGGTTAGTGGACCGCTTCAGGTAGAAACTTTGGATGTTAGCGCCGGTTTGGATATCCAAGAGACCGAAGCGGTTTTACTTTCGTTCCTATAACATATCGTCGAAGGCGTGACATTCAATACAGCTACATACTTTCTATCTTAGCGGAAAGTCCCTCTCCGTTCCTTTGCACAACTTAGTTGGGTAACCCATACAATTTCTTCACAAACTCCACCGATGCTTTGTCTCCTGTGTTCTGAGGGTGGGAATGTCAAGATTATGTAGGGGAAACCGCCAATGTACTGCACCTTAGTCAGGTCATCGCTGATTTTGACGCAATCTACGTCGTCAACCTTGGCAAGTTTGATTACCATGTTGAGAGCTCTACTTTTCTCTGTATAGCCGCTGCTCTTCGTCTTGAAATCATTCGTAAGGAATGTTCCAATTCCGAAAGAACCTGCAACATGTCATGACAACCAACGGATGGTTCTCAATCAAAACTCACTTACACCTAAAGCCGATGTCATCACACTGCTTCTTCAACTGAAGTACTTTGTCCAAGGTCAGAGAGTCGGAATAGACGATGCTCTTCGTGCGGATATCAATCCCAATACTCTCGTATATTGCCCTGGCTGCTGGTGCAAACTCAAAGGGGTTTCCCGAGTCTTGTCTGAGTCCTGTCCATTTTTGGGCGTGTGCTGGATCATTTGTAAATTCCTGTTTTGTTTCGGTTCCCTGAGGCTTGGATACCAGGCTGACAACAGGGATACATGCCTGGAAAAAGACCTTCGTGGAGAAGGTGTCGGTGAGCGCGACGAGCAGGTTGTTCGGGTAGATTTCCTGCCAAAGCGCCAAGGCTTTCGCATTTGCACCTTTATAACCCTTCAATGCTGCAACCTGGGTAAAGGATAACCCCCGTTCACGAGTGCAACGTCACATAATGCTTACCCCCATGAACCATTCACTACCATGTTCATAAGCACACCAGATCATCGAGCAGACAGAGGACGCACTGCGCGATGGTACCAACCGGATGGATACCGTATTTCTTTGCAAAGTAGGCCTTTATGCATTGAAGATTAGTTTATAGATAACAATGAAAGAGCATTTGACGACGATGCAGACATTGCTCGTTCCAAAAAAGGCTCCTCGCCCAGGGGATCGGTCAGCCTCTTGTTTCAGAGTTGCAATGACGAGGTCCTGGATGTAGAATGACCGCCTTCTCCGGGTCCCGAAGTCACTAAAGGTACATCCTGCTTGCAACAATGTCTGCGCCTTTGCAGACGCATTCTCTGCGAAGCAAGTTCTACCCGCGAGGAAGAATACAGAGCATGATGTTCACCTTTCTGGCCTTCATAGCTCCAGTTAGTTGCCCCTACCCGGAAGTAGAGTTCGCTTAAACAAGCCATTACGGGGACTTCCCAGAGTATGGACTCTCTCCATAGACCGCTGGCTTCTATCTCGACTCTTCCTTCTTCTCCATTATCAGAGAGTGGCATGAACCTGATTGATATTTGTGCGGGATCGAACTGAAATTCTGAAAGATACTCAAGATATTCGTTGGAGAAATAGGGGCATGTATTCGCCAACCAGTTCTTCTCCTCAGTTGTCAGACGCAGATCCCGGAATCCTGACGGACTTTGACAACTCCAGAGCGAACAGGACGAGGCAAGACATACGTTGGATGGACTTGTGAAGCAGATCGATGCATCTGCGAGGGAATAATACATCAGGGTCCCGGTGGGTAAATCTGTAAAGTGCTCGTGTCTCTGGGAAGTGATGCACGATAGCTTGTTGCATTGTGAACTGCGTGCCCCTGGCGTTTAACCGATGATCCCGAATGATAAGGATGAACATTTACCTTGTACAGGTCAGTGTCCAGAAGAGACTGGGGGGTGTATACTAATTCTTCACTTTTTCTCTCCATGATGCTATGTACAAGAATGGGGTCGAGTCTTTCGGAAGCTGGCAGGAGTCGGAAGATTTCGTTGGGATGTAATCAACCACATATATACTCGAGTCGGATGCTGCGATCGGAAGCTCTACTATAAGCGTAAATATTGTTGACTGTTGAATGTTGAAACCTTGAAAGCTCACTACAATCAACGAGTGGATTCTCCTACTATCCCTCCGCACCCCAATGGTAAAGGTCCACCATATTTTTGAAATGCAAGTTTACATATAATATGTGTATATTTGCAGGCTTCAAGGATAGAAATCCTCAACGATGGCGGTCTCAGATCGGATGGACGAAAACAATACGAGCTGAGAGAGATTGATATCGACTTCTCATTGCAAGGCTCCGCCGACGCGTCCGTCACCATGCGTCATGGCCTAACTGAAGTACTGGTTTCTGTACTTGGTCCACGAGAAGCAAAAATGCGGTCCCAGACTATTCACGATCGTGCCAACATCAATGTTGAAGTACATATCGCCGCTTTCAGTACTGGCGAACGTAGGAAACGCACTAGAGGGGACAAGTAAGTAATTATTTGATTGGCATGATCTCTACTCTGCATACGGCATTGCCGTGTGCTTGTACGCTGACCATAACCTGGGTCAGACGAATGCTCGAACTCGCGTCAGTCGTAAAGTCGACATTCGAGCCTGTCGTGCAGACACATCTCTACCCGAGGTCCCAGATCGACATCTTTATTCAAGTCATCCAGCAAGATGGAGGCTTACTTCCGGCTTGTCTCAACGGGACTACCTTAGCTCTTGCGACCGGTGGCGTAGCGATGTTCGACTTCGTTTGTGCAATCTCAGGGGGAGTGCATTCGACCTCCCCGTTACTAGACCTAAACACACTGGAAGAAAACGACGTACCGCACATCTCTGTTGCCGTCATGCCTCGCACGGGGCGTGTAACGCTCGTGTCAATGGACACCAGGCTACACCTCGATCGATTCGAAGAAATCTTCCGATTGGCTGTAGATGCTAGTATAGTTCTTCACGACGAAATGAGAGCTGCACTGGCAAAGAGGACACAATCTCTCGTTGGTGCGATCGGGAGCGGAGAAAAGACGGACCACATGAAAGAGGTTGAAATGGAAGAGTTACAGTGATGTGATTCCTCTACGACGCAATTATATCCTGGACACTTCCTTGCGTCTGAAACACGCAAGCCACTTTTCGCCACCATTTCTCTCAACCTTCCTTCCTTCCTCGGTGCTGTGATATACGGCGTCCAGTATCGGGCCATGGCCTTGTTGCCTTAGCTCGTGCTCCGTGACGTTCTCAAATAATGGGAACGCCTCTAGATGTGTTTTCATCCATTCATGCAGATCATGCACATCGGTTATTGTGTATATGATGCCGCCGGGCCGAAGTACATAAGCGTATTCTGCGAGGAGGGTAGGGGAAATGATGCGAGCCTTGTGCTTGCGAGCCTTGAAATGCGGATCTGGGAATAAGAAGAACAGAGCGGACAAGGAATGTTTAGGAAAGAAATTCGGAAGGAATTTCATGGCGTTAGCGCGGACGACAGACACATTTTGGTAGGGAGCCGGAGTGGTGGATGATGTGCACTGGGCGGGGCTGGCGGAGGTTGCGCGCAAAGCGGCGATACGATCTTGAACGTATTGTGTGACTTGGACACGGATTTCCATACCTGTTGTGGTCAGGGAAGTGAAGACCGCGTAACATGAGACGTTGCAAGGGAAAACGCACCGAGCATCAATGTGTCTGGAAACAGAGGAGAAAGCGCGACAAGGAGGCCGCCAAAGCCACACCCGATATCGGCGAATTCGGGGCTCTTTCCAGATGCTGAGAATGCCGGGTAGTGTTCACTCCAGTCGATCGTGTGGGGCGAGGGAGGGTAATCGAGGGCGTGATCCGAGAATGGGTTTGCATGTGCACGTTGACGGTAGTGCTTTTTCTAGTGGAACTGATAAAGGATTGGGATGTGGATGGGGACAGAACTGACCTGGGGTAGGAGAGAGATCTGAGGTTGATCGGATGGTCGCTTTCGTTTCGCCATTGAATATTGAATATTGAATATTGGTCGATCACTTTGTAGAGCTACTACGCTGTGTTACATAAGCTCGAGGTCCCGAGTTTCCCACGTGTGCTCTTACATCACAATATTGTTCCGGTATTTCCCTCGACACTTTTTTTGCTCGTTTCCATTTCTTTCTTTCTTGTCCAATCCTCTTTACGACTAAGCGCGTTCCCGCTATGGCTGCATCTCTTCGCTCCATTGTTCAGGCCGTATGTCTCCCATTCTGTTGTGGTCGCTCTAACGACTCATTCCGTGTCATCAGTCACGTTCTCCATTGTCACGCGCAGGCGTTTCTTCGGCCCGGTTTTCTTCAACACTTCCAAAACAGTCGACGCTGAAAGAACGGCTCGCCGAGCTAATTCCTGCAGAAATAGAAAAGGTATACCTTCTCTGGTGATTCTTCCGTCGGTCTAAATTAGTCGTAGGTCAAGCAAATACGTGCTCAACATGGCAAAAAGGCATTCGGTCCTGTCCTGATAGACCAGCTTTATGGGCATGTTTCAGCACTCCCCTGGGCTTGCAATCATTTAACCTGTCTCTTTACAGAGGCATGCGTGGTCTACCTGCATTAATCTGGGACGGGTCTGTCCTTGACGCGGGTGAGTCATGTTATCCGAGAGGACCAAATGTCGCCACTAACAGAGTGCATGTTAGAGGAAGGAATTCGCTTCCGTGGCAAGTCTATTCCCGAGTGCCAGGAACTTCTCCCCAAAGCGCCTGGTGGCTCTGAGCCTTTACCTGAAGCCCTCTTCTGGCTTCTTGTCACTGGCGAAATTCCAACACAGGAGCAGGTCGCTGGCCTATCCCGAGACTGGGCAGCCCGTGCTGCTATCCCCGAGTTCGTTGAAGAGATCCTCGATCGATGCCCTCCTACACTGCACCCAATGAGCCAGTTTAGCCTAGCTGTCACTGCGGTACGTTATTCTCTTTTGTCGTGGAACTGAAATTCAAGTGTTTTCAGCTCAATCATGATTCGGCCTTTGCTAAAGCCTACCAGGATGGCGTTTCTAAAAAGGAGTATTGGGGACCCACCTTCGAGGATGCAATGGATCTGTGTGTTGTTCATATACATCTTATTTATCCAATCTCATCTTCTATATCAGCATCGCCAAGCTTCCTAATATCGCGGGTCGGATTTATCGCAATGTTTTTGGTGATGGCAAGCTCCCCGCCATTGATCCGCATAAAGACTACTCGCATAACCTTGCCACACTTCTCGGCTTTGGTGAAAATGAGGCGTTCGTGGAGCTTCTTCGGCTCTATATTACCATCCACAGGTAAGGTTTAAGGTCTAGGCATGTTGTCTTTCTTAGTGCTTTGTGTAGTGATCACGAGGGTGGTAACGTCTCTGCCCATACTGGGAAGTTGGTTGGTTCTGCTCTTTCAGATCCATTCCTAGCATTTGGTGCTTCCCTCAACGGTCTCGCCGGGCCTTTGCATGGTCTTGCCAACCAGGAAGTGTTGATATGGTTATGCAAGATGCAGGAAAAGATTGGCGAGAACGCTAGTGACGAGGCCGTGAAAGAATATGTGTGGTCCACACTGAAAGGTGGTCAAGTTGTGCCGGGTTACGGACATGCTGTATTGCGCAAGACAGATCCTCGCTACACTGCACAGCGCGAGTTCGCTTTAAAACATCTACCACATGATCCCCTCTTTAGATTGGTTGCGCAGGTTTACAATATTGTCCCTAACATCCTTCTACAGGTTCGTGTTTGCCTCATTCCACCATCTATGTTCTAACTGACTGCCATTGCAGGCTGGTAAAGCCAAGAACCCGTGGCCGAATGTCGATGCTCACTCGGGTGTGCTACTCACTCACTATGGTTTAACTCAAATGCAGTTTTACACGGTGCTATTTGGAGTGTCGAGGGCTTTTGGTGTGACGGCGCAGCTCATCTGGGACCGGGCTCTTGGTGCACGTAAGAACTGGTCTCCTCTTCATCCGGACGCCGCTGATCAATTAATCTACTTGTTAGCACTTGAGCGCCCCAAGTCTTACTCCAGTGCAGCCATAGAGAAAATATTCAGGGAGCGGGAGTAGATGGACTGTTGGTCTACAATTTGATTGCACAGTAATTGCTGAATGGTAGCAGTTTTATATCTTAGAGCAAAATAGTGCAGCTGCAAGATGAGGGGCTTCAGGTTGAGCTGGGATGTACCTTGGATACTTAATTAAGTGCTTGCTCGGATCCCTGGCTTGCAGCAAGTGGGCTACCTCAACATCACGTAAATACAAGCTAATTAGATGGGCAGATGTACTATCCTGGGAATGACAGGCTAATTAGGTGCAAATTGTAGCCTATTCACCACTACAGCCCAATTATTCTTTTTTAGCCCAGCATGTGTGCTGCACCTAATCCAGTTCTCTCAGACACTGAATTCCCACCCACAAACACAAAAGATCAGTCATTGACAATATGGACAACATCTGGGAATCAGATGACAGCAATTTAGTATTCTATGTAAGTTGAGGCACAAGATGGTGCAGGATGAAGTCTGCACATAAGTGAAGTGAGGTGATGCACTTTCTTTCCCTCTTGCCACCTCCTTCACTCACTCAGAGCTCAATCTCCAGTAGCTCTAGTCATCATCTTTTTTCCCCTTCATGTTATGATCTTATCACGAATGACAAAACCACAAGGCTCAGTGACATCTTGCAGGCTACACAGGTCCTAGCTGAATGAATCAGGTGGGGTAGAGAGTCTTCTCTGAATAACACTGGCCTACAAGAGTGAAGAGCTCAGGCAATGACCAGATGGTGGTAAACAAAGTGGATTAGACTGGGGATTCCAGTCATATGTATCTAGTTTATATATGTTACAGGTTTGCACACAGACCATGCTATGCATGAGAGTAATTACTATAAGTAGATAGATGAGAGAAGCTAGTTGTGTGAATGAAGTAATGACAGCATGGGATATTAAATGGAGATTAAAACCATGGAAGCACCATCATGCGCAGGGGTCGATTGGTCAACCAATCGACCAATCGACCAATGTTGAAAGTCCGATGGATGCACATGAGACAGAGTTCACACTCCACTTGTGTTTTCTGAGGCTGCAGGTGGTGTGCTGGGCAGCAACCCCTTGGGTGGTCATTTCCACATCCGGCAATCCACCCCTTGCCAAGCTTCTGCTCACCTGTGGCAAGCCAACCCCTGCACATGACCAATCTGCCAAAACCATGAGGTGTGTCACATGATTAGGTCTAGGCCTTGGTCATGTGATTTCTCATGGTCACATGCTCTAGGTCACATGACTTTGAAAATGTGCATATTATAACACTACCCCTTTTGAAGACTCGACTTCCAGATGAGTTGTGGAAGATGTGGTGGATGTAAGGTTTTTGTAAGGAGAGAAGAGAGAATTGAAGTCTGACAGGTAAGTCCACGGAGTTTTCTGGGAGCGGAAGAATTTTTCTTGTGGAATTCAGTGACTGCCAAAGGTGCAGTATGAATAATGTCAGCCGATTCCCAAGTATGATCTGTTTTGTTGTATCCTTTCCAATATACCAGATACTCCAGCTTCTGGCCTTTGAGACGAGAGGTGGTCAAGTATTCTATTTCAAATTGCTCTTCTCTGTCTTGGTCAATCTCGATTGCTTTGGGATGGACTTTAGGCTGTTCTGGTAGGGTTTCCTGATAAGGTTTTATGTGAGAGATGTTGATTGTGGAGTGGATATGGATGGATTTGGGCAATTTGAGTGTAATGGTATTAGGAAGGACCACAGTGATAGCATAGGATCCAATCCATTTTTGAGTTAATTTCTTTGCTGTATAGGGAAGCTTTAATTTATCTGTGGATAGCCAGACCTGCTGACCAATAGAATATATCAGGACTTCTGATTGATTTTTGTCTGCATTTTTGATTATTTTTTCTCTAGTGACTTCTAATGCTGTTTTTATCTCCTCATGAGAATGACTCATATCTCCTGTGAATCCTGCTAGTTTTCCTTTGAAACCCATATGTGGAGCATAGTTTCATATGACATTGAAGGGAATGGTGCCAGTCGCTGTTGTGATGGTATTATTGTGGGAGAATTGAGCCATTTTTAACCAACTAGCCCATTCATTCTGCTTCTTTCCTATGTAAGTGTGGAGATATTGTTCTAAATCTCTATTGACACACTCTGTTTGGCCATCTGTTTGTGGATGATAGGCTGTGGAAATCTTTTGATTGATACCAAGGAGTTTGCATAATTCCTTGGTGAAAGCAGAAACAAATTGGGGTCCTCGATTGGAGATGAGAGAGGAGAGTAGTCCATGGGTGCACCAAACATGGTCCTAAAATAGTATGGCTAAGTCTGAAGAAGAACAAGTATTGTATGTGGGAATGAATACCACTTCTTTAGAGAAGCAGTCTACTACTACACAGATAGCAGTGAAAGAATGTGATTTGGATAAACCTGTAATGAAATTGACTGAGAGATCTTCCCAGGGTTTAGATGCAGCTGGGAGTGGAAGGAGTTTTCCTGCTGGTGCTTTTTGCTTTCCCTTTGTGAGGGCGCACACTTGGCAGTGGTCTACGTAATTTTTAATGTCTTTAGTGACCTCAGGCCATGAAAAGTATTGAGTAAGGGTATGAATAGTTTTAGAGTGTCTGCCATGTCTGGCAATAGGAGAATCATGACAGAGAGTGATTAAGCGAGTACATAATGATTCTGGTACAAAGACTTTGTTTTTGTTATTTTTGAAAATGTTTATATTAGCATCAAAAAGAAAGTCATCAACTGCATCAATCTCTAGTGAGATTGATTCAGATTCCAACTCTAATAAGGAGTCTGAAGATAGAGAAATGGAGTTAATAAAAACAGAAGGAGGTAAAACCGTAATATTTGTGTTGTGATCCTGCACAGCCTCTCCATGGTCTGGTCAGTGTGAGAGTGTCTGCATGACCATTACTGGAGTCCAGTTTGTAGATGAATACATAATTGAATTCTTGAAGAATAGCATGCCAATGTGCTTGTTGACCAGATAGAGTTTGCGGTTTCTTCCAGAATTCAAGATTTTTGTGGTCAGTCCAGATTTCAAATCTTTTGCAACCAATAAGATAGTGGCACCATTCTTCCAGGGCACAGATTACTGCAAGTAATTCTTTATTGTAAATGGGGTAATTGCGCTCTGTGCTGTCAAAAGAATGAGAAATAAAGGCCACAGGCCTCCAATTACTGTCATTGCATAATGTTGAGAGCACAGCTCCTGTGGTGATGTCTGACATGTCTGTTTCGACTCTGACTTCTTGTTTGCAATTTGGATATGTGAGAAGCATAGCTGATGTGAATTTTTCTTTTAGAGCTTCAAATACCTTTTGTTGATTAGGACCCCATGTGAACGGAACATCTTTCTTGGTAAGATCATTCAAGGGGTGTGCAATCTCAGTGAAGCCTGCAATAAAATGCCTATAATAATTACAAAGTCCAAGGAATTCTTGGAGTTGCTTTAAGTGAGTGGGAATTGGCCAATCTATGACCCCAGCCACCTTTTTCTTTTGCATCTCTACCACCTTTTTAGATACTATCATACCAAGAAAGTCTACTTTGTCCTTGGAAAAGGCATGCTTGGAGGGTTTTACATAAAGGTCATTATTGCGTAAATGACAAAGGACCTCTTTTACTACCTCCTCATGTTCTTTCTTGGACTTTTTTGATGTGAAAATCATACAATCATCAATATAAATTATTACTACTGTGTACATGTTGTCAAAGATATTGTTCATCATTTGTTGGAAGGTAGGAGGAGAATTGGTCATACTGAAATACATAACTGTTGGTTCATAAGCACCAATGGGAGTGACAAAAGCACCTTTTCATTCATCTCCTTCTTTGATTTGTACATTGTTATACCTCCAATGTAAGTCAAGGGCAGTGAACATACAGTGTTTTTGAGCCAATCAATGAGTTGTGGAATTAAAGGCAGAGGATAGGAATTTTTTATGGTGCCTTCGTTGTAGTCGATAACCATTCTCTTCTTTCCATTCTTTTTTGGTATAAAAAATACAGGTGATGTCTGTGGGGATTTAGAAGGTTTGATATACCCTTTTTGTAGTTCTTTGTCTATGAATGTGTGGACTTCGTCCATTTCTATATCAGATAATGGAATTACTCAACCCTTTTTGGGGATGAAGTCTGGCTTGAGATCTATAGCATGATCCCAAGGCTTTCTTGTAGGCATTCATTTGGATTCTTGTTCCAAAAAGACATCTAAGAGCTCATGATAGGTTTCCGGAACCTGTTTGGTTAGCCCTTCTTCTATAGTACAAATTCTAGGAGGGGGAGGGGCATAAGAAGTAGAAGCAGTGGGGTCTGATCCCATAATTTTACAGTATTGTGTACAGTGAGGAAAAGAAATAGTTTTTTGGGTCCAATTGATCTCGGGGTTACATATGGCGGTAAAGCCAGTCATACTCTATGATCATGCGATGGGTTCCCAGTTTAAAAACATAAGTGTCTATAACTTCGTAATGTCCCACTATTTCCACAATCAAAGTTACCACATGCTGGATCTGCCCAATGGCTCCTTCTGATCCATTAGTGTTATGTATCTTGATTGGGTTATCTAAGCTGTAAAAAGGAATGCCATGACGCAAAACATAGTCTTTGTTGATAAAAGTGTGGGTAGCCTCTGAATCCAAGAGGGCTTTGAATCAGTGGTGTTCCCAATCACCATTTTGCTTCTGACACTTAATGACTGTCTCAAGCAAGAATTCTCTGCTGAATGACAAAGTCATGCCGTGATGCATTGTGGTGATAGAAGGATTATATAAAGAAGATATTTTTTGTTGTTTTACAAGAGAATTAAGCACACTATTTTTTAGTTCTGGTGCCATGCTCAATTGAGACACTCTTATGGAAGAAGAAGAAAGACTATCTAAAAGTACATCAAGATCTGAGATAGGGAAATCATTGTCCATACAAAAGGAGAAAGAAGAAGATTGTTCTTGCACATGAGAGCCCTCATTGCTCACATGCTCTGTCCTTTTAAAGCCTGGGCAGTGCATTGCCTAGCCTCGACTTCAAACTTGTCTCAATAGAAGGCTTCAGCTTCTTCTGAGATATAAGACCTTGTTTCTGCTGCTTGTGCTATGGGAGCAGATACTGGTGGAGGAGAAAGGGGACGACCTGGATAATGCTGGGGGGCCTGCACCTGTGGGTAAAAATTGGCATACTCATTTTCTGCCATTTGCATGTACATAAGTGCCTTGGTTGTAGTCCCACATATATTGTTGCCTTTGTTGTGGCAGGCGCAGAGGTCATTGATATGGGTTCTGAGGACAATCCGGTTTAATGTGACCTGGCTTGCCACAAAGAAAACATGTCCTAGTATTTGGACGAGGGAATGGCAGAGCAGCCTGCTGCACACCTATTTCCATTG
>JBBPQU010000235.1:0-29164 GCA_038092655.1 Boletus sensibilis | reverse complement strand
AGCGACTCTACACACTTGGATAACACCGACTCCACGATAAAATCCCTCGTCTGTGATGCCTGTTGGAGTGGCATCTTCTCCGCCGACGCTTGGCAGACCGTTCTAGCCGCCAAACAAGTACCAGGTCAGACAGGGTTTTCCAAAGGCTTTACCTACAAGACGACTTGGGCCGCTATTCAGACAGCCGCTGACCGTGATGGGTGTAGTTGGTGCCGTCTTCTTGCTCGAACAAATTTAGCTGCAATCAAAGGAGACTCGGAAGTGGAGGTATGGGCTGCTCGTGATGAAGACTCCGACTGTACCCCAGCTGGAGAGAAGAAGCTGACGGTAGCGGTCCGGGGTACTGGCGTATCCTTGAGCCGACAGTATTACATGTATACCAGTCCAGGTACGTTTATAGGCCGCCATGCACTACATACAGTGCACTTCTAATCATGGTTTCAAACGGTTAGATGATAAGGCTGCCAAATTTGTTAAAGCACGAAATCGCATTAGAGACGTTTCGTCACCTGAAAGCTACCAATTGGCGCTGGAATGCCTGGACAATTGCGTCCGCACCCACCACGTAAACTGTCCCCCACCGCAAACAACTGCTCTCCTCCCCGACCGGGTGCTCGACTGCTCCGACGTAAGAAAACCCAACATCGTGTTGACAGGCGGTAACCAGCACGGTCCCTATCTCACGCTCAGTTATGTCTGGGGAGGTCCTCAGCCATTGACAACGACGGAAAACATTGAAGAGTACGTCATACAAGGACTGGACATTTCGAAATTACCTCAAACTCTCCAAGATGCCGTTCTAGTCACTCACAACATCGGCCAACGCTACCTATGGATCGATGCGCTGTGCATCATCCAGGACTCAGTCGAAGACAAAAACCGCCAACTGGGAAAGATGCGAGACATCTACCGAAATGCGTACCTTGCCATCCATGCTGCTTGTGCGAAGAGTAGTCGGGAAGGCTTTTTGCACCGGCACAGGCCACAGAAAGTACCCAACGCGCGGATCCCTTACCGCTGTCCAGATGGATCGGTCGGTTCCGTGTGGATCGCAAAATTGATGGACACCAACATTCCAGACGCCTCTCATTCATACTGGGACGAACTGGAACCAATAAACTACCGCGGTTGGTGTTTACAGGAGAAGCTTCTTCCGCCTCGAAGCTTGGTTTACGCGTCTGACACGCTCAAGTACTTCTGCCAGACCGAAACGGTGAACATCGGTCATGCACTGTGCGAGCCCAGCACCGGTATGCGACTACCCAGTGCCATTTACCAACCACGAGCATCCAGTGACTCGCCTCTTCTCGAGGCGGACCAACTTGCCTATCGACAGGCATGGCTCGCGGTGATATTCACGTATACTCTTCGCGAGATTTCAGTCCCATCGGACAGACTTGTGGCTCTTGCTGGTGTCGTCGAGCAGTTCCATCTTGTGTACAAAGATCAGTACCTTGCCGGGCTGTGGCGCAAGACATTGTTATTAGATCTTCTCTGGAAAAATGAAGCCTTTGGGGGGCTTCGTCCACGACCAAAATGCTATCGTGCACCGTCATGGTCTTGGGCGTCGATCGATGGACTTATCGGGGCTCAATACTTGGAGCCGAAGCTGGCAGATGCCGTTCACCTCCGGAAAGCAGAAATCCTCGATTGCCAAGTAAAGCTGGCCAGTGAAGAGGCTCCATTTGGTGAAGTGACAGTAGGCATTTTGAAGTTGAACGGATTGATGAAACAAGTCGCTTTGGAGGGACAGAGCGTACTGTTGACGAGCCAAAGTCAGGAATCCATAAAAATTGGATTCGTGGTCTTTGACTCCAACGAGGATAGGCCCGGCAAGGTTTATGTCGTCCCGTTAGTGTGGGATGCCCTGGGGTCGTTCTCAATGGGCATCGTTGTGGTCACGGCGGGCGAGGAACAGTCGATATATCGACGGGTCGGTAGATTTGAGAATGGCCATGAATCGAAGGATAATGATTGGCTAGAAGGCTTGGGTGAGCAGGAGATCGTTCTTGTATGATATTATCTATTTCTTTGTGATTTGTAGGTCAGTTTCTCTAAGGGAATCGACAATTTACCCCGCAGTTTATAGGATCCCCTTGACAATATCGCAGTTCCATTAGTCATGTCATGTTTCAGCGCTATATGTAAGTATTGCGGTGCAGAAACTCTGACCCTCGAGAAGAGTGCTCACATCTCGTCCCCATGATACGTTTCGACTCGTGATCGGCTGAAAAACATGCGGTACATTAGGCGGCCGTGTCAACCTCACAGTTCGCTTAGGGATCCGAGGTACACCCCACTCGCGACAGCACTAGCTGACGGTGGCCTGTTCCCAGGTATTTCGACATCGACATCCACACGTTAATATCAATGACGTCGCCTCATGGTGTCAATTCCAAACGTGGTATGTACATGGTTGTCGCTGGAGTACCGCGCCCAACTTCCTAGCCTTTCAGAATAATAGGAAAATATTTGCGAAGCACTGCCCGCATTACTTTCAACACCTGAACCCATGAATAAATATGCTGCTACGAGTAAATTGGTCCAATGTGCTCACTCAATTGTCACAGACGCGTTAAGGAACTGGAGGAGCGGAAGCGGTCCACCCTGCAAATGGCCCCGGCGCTTCAGTACATCTTATGGAAACAAACAGGAAAACAACATACCCCAAGCAAGCAGAGATCCGTCAAGGTGAAGACGGCAGGTCCAGTAGGCATATAGGTTGGGACCTGCACCGTGAAGTTCTGGTAATACCCATCACCATGTCCAGTGGGCGTAAAGGGACCGGCGTAAAGGACGCTGCCGAGCATGTCGGTCGGCTCTGGGCAGATTCCATTGTAGCAGCTGGCGATCGTGAGGGCAATGCCAACTTGGACACAAGGTGCTATGCCTCCCTGAAACCAATAACTTCAGTGAACAGATGCATGATGAACCTCTTGCCGAGTGCTTACAGGACGGATAACTTGAGCGGTAAAGTTCTGTCCTGGGGCCAGGACAGTTCCATCAGTGGGGGTACCAAGGGCAATAACCTGGCCAAGGACAGATGTCACAGCGCCAGCAAGAACAGAGACGACAACGAATGGCCTCATCATCTTCAGAAAGGGTTGAAGCAGCGTCGAGGTAAATGATAGCAAACGTGTTGTTGAGTGAATGATGCATGAATGCGCCTTTAAATACCGAGAGCGGAATTCAATTATCTGATTATCAGGGCTGTTCAATTCTTCGTGAGCTCTGTTCGGGTCAGGTCAAGGCGATAGGCCGGTTTAGAAAAAGGTGCCGACGCTAGTGTATTACGACAAGCGGACTAGTGATCTTCCATTCCATGCATGCCGAAGTTGACAGTTGATTTTGGCAGTGTGAATAAGCTCTGCAATACGTCAAAAGAGCAGATATGCTTTTTGTTTTTCACCTTATATTATTTTATGCCATTCCAGGCCATTCAGGATCCCCAGAAAACAGTCCAAACAGTCTATTGAGATGTTTAGAGTATATGTGCACACTTATATCATATGTACAGCAGGGGAAAGCAGCTGCGGGATGTCGCGCGATGAGGTTTATGTAAAACATATATCCTTAGGAGATTTTCCAAAATGGGAATGGTTTAGGAGTGGTGATGCTCATCCAAATGCAGTAACCGCTTTTGGCCGCCTTCAAGTTGCTCGAGCGCGCTTATATATGTTACACGACATAATTTTTTTTTGTATATTCAGTAGAGTTCTAGAGGTCTTTGTGATTCAACCAAGTGGACGGGTCAAAGATGATCGATGAGGCCTTGAGGTGCTCGGAGTTTTTTTATTCTCTGTGGACTGCGAACCGAACAAGTTCGAAACGATAAGCAAACTTGAAACCTGCTCAAAACCTTGGCTAAGTTGGCAGATTGCGGCTATATCTTTATGTACTCATGTTGAGATTCCCAATGGCACGATCACAACATGTTAGCGAGGATCAAGAACATTGAAAGGATTAGATATCAGAGTGGAGCGAAGCAGATAAAGTGTACTGTAGATACTTACAATTGGTATGTGTGGTTCCCTGCCTCTTATTTGTGCCTGTCACCCAAATCAGGGAACAGCCGCCGCAACTCCGTCGGTGGTCGACGGGCCGTGTGCCATCCACTTGCAGATGGGCCACTCAAGAGCACTAATCCACTTGTCGTAACACACTAGTTTTTCTAAACCGGCCTATCACCCCAATTGACCTGACCCGAACAGAACTCACGAAGAATTGAACAGCCCTAATCGTTGACTAGCTCCAGATCCATGTCTTCCGATCGCCGAGGTGCAGTCCACTGCGCTATTCCACATCTAGTTTTCAATTGAAAAAAATTCTTCCAGGAACCGAACGGGTTGATACTATGAGTAAGGGAAGTGGCGCAACTCTTTCCTTCGACTTGAAGTTGAACTTGAAGCGCCCATTGCAACACTTCGCATCCACGCAGCGCCGCTCGTCAACCTCGCTGCTCGGTCTTTCTTTACGCTTTCGCACCCGCACACTATTCCCTCTCGCAGTCCGACGTACTCACTCAGCACACTTCACTCGTCCGTCGCACGCTCCGTGCCAGCCAGAGTAGTCCCGGCACGACCGGGCCGGAAAGCCCTCGGGCTTTCGCCCACCCAAATCCTTACTTACACTTTCAATCTAGCATTCACTCCTTTGTATCTACGTACATCATCATACTGAACTCTGTTCACCTTTCTCCGACACACGTCAGCGTTCGACATACACGGACAGTGGGTTTAGGACGTTTCTTTGCGCCGAGAGTACCAGTGCCTCCGAAGGATACCAAAAGTAGAGGGAGCTGATCCTTCTGCATCCTAGAATGGCTACGTGACGAAGATTCCATGCCGCATGGTGTAGGTGAGGCGTAGGTATTAGAGACGGAGGTCTTCGACTGATCTTTGTCGGTCAACTTTACTTTCTGACCCCCATCTCTTCCCCCAGCGTCCCTCGATGAATTCCGATATCCGCATTATCCCCCCCGAAGATTCTGGTCCATCCCTCCTAGGAGGACTCTATTCGATGTTTACAGGAGGCTGGCAGGGAATGCTCGACAGCGTAGTGAATAAAAACCCCAAGTTTCCACCGTTGGACGTACTCCCGTGTGCCAACGTCAATGTAGCTAAGTATGCCGCTTGCGAAAAGCCAGGCAAGCTAGCCTGTAGTTCCTGCAGGCTAGTGTCTTACTGTTCCAAGGTAATGGCACTGTTGTCTGAGCACTGTTAGATGCTAACTCACAGCGCCCGCAGGAATGTCAAAGGACTCATTGGGCCACCCATAAGTCTGGTCAGTGTCAATCCGCCCGTGAGACTAGACCGTCCTAAGCTGCGCGCAGATTGCAAGGATCCTATCAGATCGAGTAACTGGAAGCCTGGTTGGATTGCCGAGGGTCGTGAACCTAGTTTTCTCCTCAAATCTAACATGTCGACAGCTGAAGAATTCACAAACCGATTCCAAGATAGGCTATCAATTGGTGCATCACTGTCTGTGCTGTTTTCGCTTCTGCTTGTATTGCACAACACTGACATCCCCTGACAGTTGGGGTAACATTCCGGCTATGGATGTTGTCAACCTACCGAATAACGAGAAGGATCTAAAAAGAAACTTGTCGCTTGCGTTCGCGGGTGGGTGGCTTGCGTATATAAGTGCTCCTCTTCATCTAACAGCCTTCCAGCCTCAGGTGATATTCGAAACATTGTCGCAACAGTTAATGCCCTTGGACCAGATTATTCTGGGCAACTGAACATCCTGCTCAATGACCTTAATCCCTATGTTGCATCCCGCAACATCGCCTTACTCTTGATCTTGGGAACAATACCAGATGAAGTTATCGCCGCAGATATAGCCCTCCACTTCTGGTATTCTGTTTTCATGCCTATGGAATACCGCCTCCGTATTCTGTCCATGGTGTCAACTCTTTTGAAGAATGGCAGTTCCGCTGGCCCAATCGTCGCTCCTTTAGGTCCTCATTCGACGATGACTTGCCTAGTCTCCTCTGACGTCCGGAGGCTTTTGATGGAGAATGTTGGGCCTGTAATGTCTCCCGATCAAGCACAAATCGAGTATAAGCGCGTGAGGAAAGCACCCTCTCGTGTCGATTTTCGAGACCGAATGTATATGGGGTTGAAACCCTCGCATCGCCTTGCATTCCTGGAGTATCGGCGATTCGGCATCATACTCCCTTTTGGAGCCCTCAATGCTCATTGCAATGTGCCTAACCCCTCGCTTTTCTCCGACGGCACGTGGCTACAAACTGATTTCGCAGACCCCCTCGAATCCTGGGAGTGAGTATGTGTTCCATTCGAAATCAAGAATGAGCAATGACATCACCCGTTAGCTTGGATGATGTCTTCTGTGCAGGAAAGGCGCACGGCGCTCAACCCGAAGATGTCTACGGGTGTCTTTACTTTTTCCTGTCCGACCAACTACGAGCGTTTGCCCGACACATACGTCAACGCCGCATCTCGTTCCATGTCTTCAACACTGAAGCTTGCGCACTGGCGCAGAACATTTCCCAGGGCAAGTTTGCTGCATATGGTGTTCCCTCCACCACTCGATTCGACCGCATTGACGTGTCGAACATCATGGACCCAAATTACGTTGGTATACGAAGTGTGATGAATGCCTGGGGGCCACTGCTCTCGAAAACCGACAATGCTGCTCTCACTGGGTACTTCATGAATTGGGTAGCATTTGGAGAAAAGGGTCGCGTTGTGGACGCCGGCCCATCGGCGCTCAGAGGCACATTGGACTTGATGAGGAGGAGAAATCGGGTATGTTGTCAAGTTGTCCACTTATTGGGACCATCCTTACTGAACTTGCCCCAAGCTTCGTCCTGGCGTGGACCCAACGCTGGCTGTGTTTCTCGCTATGGACGATATCGACGCCTTCTATGATAATTCCAAGGCATTTTCCAAGTTTTGGAAGGATAATGGTGGTGCCGATGTCAAACTCCAGTTGAGGACAGTCCACAAGATCGTCCCACATGTGCGTGATATCGATGTTTTAAATGACCCGTGCCAGACTCTGAGCGCTGAACCCTGATAGCGCTTGAAAACTGCTGTCGATGCTAAATCGGACGCTCTTCCCCACTTTGCTGATGATGAAACGTGGTATCGTTACGTGCGTCGAACCCACTCTTTCAGAGTTCGGGGAATCCCTGATGCTTACCTTCAATCGCACTGATTCATAGATGCGATTGATCAATCGGACATGGACGGAACGTTACGTCGAGTTCGGCCATAGCAAGGCATAGATCCTACTGTAAGGTACAAGGGGGCAATGTCCTGCCGTACACAATACAGATGTTTCCATGTTGCTCCCGAGAACCATTTGGGGTGGTTCTGCACTCGCTTGACAACCATGAGCTGATTCTTCAATGAAACGCTTCCATTCTTAGGGCCCTTAGCGCCACCCGAGAGTAATGGGGAAGTCTTCCAATCTCGGCATATACATAGGATGTTCGTCCCTAGGAAAGGTAAACACGTTTTATTCTTAACTTATCTCAGCTGTGTTGCCGTGTTGATATCGATCACTCTAGCCTGAAGGCGTTAGACACCCCACATCTCGCTCACGCGCACCCATGAGCAAACCCTCCTCGTCTGCGGACCGTGTGTTCACTTCCCTCATCAAATCAAGCGATCCGCTGGGTTTATTTTCAGCGTCTGATTGCGACGCCCTTGGAAATGCGATTGAGGACACCCTGATCCCGCTCACGTACCCGCCTCTCGAGGCAATACCTTGCGCAAACCTTTGCCAGAATTCTGGCAGATTACTTTGTGGTAGGTGCAAACTGGTGTCATACTGTTCACAGGTAAGACCCGAGTTGAAGTGCTTGCCCCCGACGACTCAATTTAATGACGATGTCTCGAAGAAATGTGAGAGAGAACATAGGAATGTTCATAAACGAAGTGCGTCCGTACTCCCAGCGTGCGATCGAAAGCTGATCAGTCGCAGATTGTAGTGTTACTCCTGGTTCGAGCGCTTGTTGGGTTGCTGGCTCTCAGGACGACAATCAACGGTCCTCGAGATCACCTCCCCTGCGTGAAGAGACCACACCGATGGCTGCACCGCTGTTCGCTTTTAGACTTCCGCAGAGACTATTCGCCAACTGATCAACTATAACCTAGATCTGGAAACCTGCCTGCAGTTGACATAATCAACCTCAAAAACAACGAAAAGGACAAGACGAGAGATTTTTCTCTGGCTTTTGTTGGTGGGTCGTCATCCTTTGGTACCTCCTTCCTCATTCTCAGGCTTCGCCTTGCCTAGCTTCCGGAGATCTTCGGAACGTCGTACGCACGGTCAACGCACTGGGGTCTGACTATACAGGCCGTCTCCACATCTTACTCAACGATACCTCGAAGACTATCATATTGCGCAATATCGTTTTGATTTTGATTCTTGGTGCAATGCCTAACGAAGCTGTCGCCGCTGACATCGCACTCCATTTTTGGTACTCTATCTTCTTACCAGAGGAGCACCGTCTTCGTATCCTCACTTTACTAGCGTTGTTTTTGCAACAGCACACTGACAAGACAGAGCCTCTCTCTGTCAGTCTGGGTCGACGCGCGAAATTGACTTGTCTGGTGCCTCGGGAGATAACAGACCATCTGTTGTATACCGCAGGCCCCATACTGTCAATGTTACAGGCGCGGGACGAATACGAACGCGTCTATGCAACGCCAGCTCGACTGGACGCCAGAAATCGAGTGCTTGCGGGGGTGAAACCCTGTCACAGCCTCGCATTTATGACATTTTGGCGATCTGGGGTTGTCCTTCCTTTCAGCGCCGACAGTGACCACCATACGGTACCCAACGCCTCCTTATTTTCACCTTGTGGCACTCGGCTTTGGGATGACGTCGAGAACTCACTTGCATCTTGGGAGTACGTCGAAAACGTCAGGTTCCGACATCATACACTGACCGTCGTCGTTTTTCATGACAGTCCCAACGAGATCGTCAAGGCAGGACAAGCATATGGGGCGCAACCCGAGGATATCTACGGCTGTCTGTACTTTTTCCTCTCCGACCAATTGCGAACGTTTGCAAAGCGTATCCGCGAACTCGATGTCACATTCCACGTATTCAACGCTGCCGCAGATACACTCGCTCAAGACATTTCGGGTGGGCAGTACTTCAGATTCGGCATATCGCCGAGGATCCGATTCGACCGTATCGACCTCGCCCATACGCTTGCGGACTCGGGGTATATGCGGGACGTGTTGAAGTCATGGACGCCGTTGTTAGCAGCGGGAGACACAGCTGCGATCGTTGGCGTTTTCTCCGACTGGACAAACGCCAAAAAGGATGGCAGCGTTGCCGGAGCGGACGAAGCCGTCGTCGCTCCAATCATTAGAAAGCTGATCATATTGGGCAGGGTGACTCCAACTTTCATTCGTTTGTTTTTTTCCGTGCATTGCGTCATTCACGCGAATTTCTACACACCACAGTTACCACCTGGAACGACATTGTCAGACGCGATGGCTACGGAAACAGCGCAGCTAAACGCAGCGTATGACAACTCGAAAGCCTTTTCTAGGTTTCTGAAGACCAACTCGTTCAGCGACGTGCTTCGCGAGATGACGCTCAAGCGTCGACTGAGACACAAGATTCTTCCTCAGGTAACGTCGTCGTGTAACCTCAGACCGGCTCAGACGTCGGCACTCATACCTAGGCACTGGCATGCCAACAGAGGGTCAGGATGCCGATAGATGCAAAATCATCGGACTTGCCTCACGTTCCGGACGACGAGACGTGGTACCGTTATGTGTGTCTTTCTTTTTTGCGTTCGCAGTGGAAAAAGTACTGTTTTGTTGATCGTTTTTCCCTACGACGCGGACAGGTGAGACTTGCCAGGGTCTCGTTTACGGCGCGTTATGTAGAGCTTGCTCCTGTGGCAGCGTAGCGGCTCACAAAGCCACACATCGCCTACTTTCTGCTCGCTAGTCGTGTATGTATAATAGTTGGTTTTTATGCCCCGAAAACAATTGGTCGCGTGATAGGAGTGTAACAACATCAAAATCCAGTTCTTCGGAGGTCAACAGGTCTAGCACTTGAAGGAGTCAGCAAAGATTCCAACCGGCGAGAAACTCTTCCGTTGACGTTGGCAGCATAGTATACAGTACATTAGATATATACAGTATGTAAACAAAACTATATAGTACATTTTTGAATTCCGTTTCCTCGAATACACCCCAAACATCCAATCACCAGGTCACCTCCGAACATGTCGATTCTCTGCTATAAAATGCCATGGCTCTCTCACACTCCTCGTCGAAATCCACACTAAAACTTGAATCTGAGACGACCGTCCCGTAATCTTCGTCTTCGTCACCATCGTTGTCCTCGTCTTCTCCGACAGTAAAGTGAAAGATCCGTCCGGGAGGCGACGACGGGGCTGCCTTGGGCTCGGGAGGCACTGCCAACTTCATGGACGTGTCAAGGGTGTCGCGTTTGGCGTGGTCGCGTTGAAAGAGACCGATCAACAATTCCCATCTGGCATACCACGACAATTCCCATGCACGAAAGCGGTTCCATGGAGGTGAACTGTGTGGAGACGAAGCGCACTGCAAAGGATCCAGAGGGAGTTGGCTTTTGGAGACTGGGCTATCGTCTGCGACGAGGGTGGAGTCGGATTCTTCGTCGTCTCCCGAGGACGACGAGGTATACGAACTCAACGTCGATGAGGACAGGGACGCTTGAACGTGCGCCGTGTTGTATACAGACGTGGATGGGGCCAACGATGCAGCTCTCTGATGCATATTGAACACGTACAGCGTCTTGTGAAGCGTCCACAAAGGGTACTTGAAAAAGCAGCGATCGATGTTGACAGAATATGGATCCCTCAATGCAGAGATATCCCCAACGCGAGGAAAGATGGAAGCGTGGACGCCCTGTTCGTGTTCCCTAGGTTGGTCTGCGAGATCGCGCTCCAGCCCCGACGGAGGGGTGCGCATACACGGTGGTGGGCTCTCCCCGACGCGTGGTTGGGTGGTAGCGAGGCCCGTATATGCGTCGTTTGTCTCGGACCCCTGCTTTTGTGCCTCGCCCTGCTCCATGCGTGACTGCCATTCAGCCCATTCTTCATGTCGTGAATTCCACAAGGTTTTTTGTTGGTGAAGGGCACTACGGGAGAGACCGTGATGAGGGTAGTTGATTTTCTGCGGTGCGGTGCAAGATGGCGGTATGTGTTCTTCTGTGTCGAGCTGGAATTTTACTACAAGCGGGCGGACTGGTGTCGGCTTGATGACGACCTGCTCCATTGGGTGATCTCGCGGTATGGGGAACGTGTGCGGTGTGTCTGCATTTTCGTGGGAGTGTGAATCCGTAGCTTGTGGTGGATCATCTTCGCTGCCACCCACAATCAGAGGACGGGAGCGTCCAAGAAGCGCGATGTCGACCGCGGGGGCACCCTCCTCGATAGATGTGTACGGGCAATTATCGCGAAAGGAGGTGCAGGGCCAGTCCGTGCCGTGCATCGCCGACTCATCCCCCGCTTCGAGAACAGAGCCACCATCTTCTAGACCCCCCATGCAAAAGTCAAGACGGCTAGGAGAACGGGGGGGTGTCTGAGGTTCATCTGACTCGTCTAACGGGGGAGATGGCGTGGAGAATGAACAGTCCATGAATGAGTGGTTATGGGTACAAGACAGGATAAAAGAGAAGAGAAGAGAAACGATCCACGGGGGACTATCGCGGGCGTGATTTATGTACGCGTCAAAGCCAAGGAACGCGGGCGTCTAAACAACGCGACACACTCAGTCACGTGGATTGAGTTTCCTCGGTGGACAAAAGCCACCGCTTGAGGTCAACAATAGAATATATCATGCATGGGTGGGTACAGACACACCGAGAGTGCTCCCTCTATTTTCTATCGAACCTCAGGGTCGTTTTTCGCATCTTCTCGGAGTGTTCAGAGAACGGCACTATATATCCGCCCAGAGATGCTACCAGTCCAATCCTCTGATCCGCAACTGCGTCGCTATCCAGTGGCGCGGAGACAACCTGAATGATTGATTGGGTCTCGACGCTGTGGATCTCAATTGTGCCATTGGGAAGGAGTGTCGTAATGTTTGGGTAGTCCAGACCTATCGGTATTGGTCTGTTCCGTGTAGAGAGGTAGACTGTATCACCACTCACAGACAGAGAGCGGATGACTCGGCCACTCTAGAGTTCCCCTGACAGGATCACCCTCCCCCGTGATAAAGACACCGAGGGTAGTTGCACCATTCCACGAGAGTAAGAGAAACTCGTTTCCACCGACAACCACGATAAAGGGCTTAACCGGCGTTGCATCGTCCATTGCTTGACTAACAGGAAGCACAGGGAACATCTGAGCAGTGTGCAAATCGATAATGTTGTAATATTGGCTGTCGGCGACACAGAGATATTGGCCTGCACGTCGTGCTAGCTGAGCTCCCTGTTGGAATGGGATTTCCTATATAACCAAGGGTTCGGTCATTATCATTGGGATTTCATCAAGCCGACTCGAACCGACCCTGGAGTAAACCAGACGTTCTTCATATAGACTAAACAGAGCGATAGCGTTCCGCTTCATGACACAAAAGTCAACGGGCTGCAACTTGCTCGGGACGTCGTGCACCGTAGGCGTGACCCGCAAAAGATGGTGCTGATCGACTGCAAAGGTCTCCACATGGCGAATGGGCTTGATATTGGGTACAGGATCAAGCGAAGGTAATGTATAGAAGTGGATCTGACGATCTTTGAATGCATCCTTGAGTAGCGTCGAGAGAGGCAATAGCGTCCGCTTACCGGACAAAATCAGCACACGGGACATATAAGGGATGAGAACGAGTTCGTCGATGGGTTTTCCATTCGGAAGACTCTGACGTGAGAGCAGAGAATAGGATGCTTGCTGCGGAGAAAAGCAACATGGCATGGCGCAGTCAACACATGCTCAGCAGACCAACCTTTGTGGAATCCGGTTCAACTTGAAGAGCGTACCGCAACAATTCGCCATTGGTGCATCCGACGTAGACCTCGGAACCTAAAACAGATGGGTAAGGAGGACGATACGGACTGGATTGTGCATACCGAGTGCCTGAGCGCATGAGAGATTACCGGCAGTTATTGCAGGGATAAGGGGATGTATGAGATAGGGAGGGACAAGGTCAGTGGACATGGCAAAGCTGGATTAACTTTGATACGTAAATCTGACACTCGCAAGGTCGATCGAGACTTCCCCCTGCCCGCGACCCCGCTCTACTCCCTTCCTCACTTCCACCTTCCCCTCTCACTCTCTCTCCCATGATCATGCAGCCTATCGCGACCGCACCACACAGAAGAGCGTCCATCTCCGTAGTCCATTCCGCAAGTCCAACTGGCCGCGAGTCACCCTCGGGCGCGGCCATGCTCCAATCAGCGGCAGCAGGTCCAGAAGCCGAGAAATGGGTCGAATCATGGGCGCACGTCCATGCCAGAGGTGCGTCGTTGTCAATGTCTCCATCCAGCACGTTACTGATCGCTCTCCGCGGATCCAGCTCTCATCGACTCTCGTATCGTTGCCGTAGACGCGGACTGTACAGTGGAAGACGCCTGTGATGCAAGTTTGGCGCTCATCATCCGCCGTCGTTGCTCATGCATCCTTGTAGCTGCTCCTCAGGGAAGATATTTCGTGTCTAGCAGTCAAGGCCCTGCCTGGCGCACAAACGAGCTCTCCGTTTCTGGGCCTCTTTGACGTGCGGATCTACATCTTTCCAATCGTATCCTTCTCTGACAGTGGTCTAGTTCTCCGATGTAAACGCATTCTTGACCTTGGCCGCCACCCGGCACACGATTCCTCCCCACGAGCTTAAAGCAAACTCCCGGGCAGACCAAATCATGTCTGCAGCGCGCTCTGGTCACGTTCCTGTCCACCTAGTCAGCAGTGAGTATCTTTATACCCCATCCTTCCCGATCTCTTGATCCGCGACAGACTTGTCCGAGAAGAACTTTCTCGAAATTCTACCCTACGAGGCGACCATAGTATCTCTATTGGCTGTTTTCGCCCGTGGAACACACAGGGGTAGGAAATCCGTCAATTAACGACACGAGTACACGCTCAGCGCTCATATAGTACTTGTATCCTCGCCCTCTCCATCCGACACGTATCTTGGCATGGTATCTGACATGGGCCTTCTATCCTGGTTCTCTGCCTATGCGGAACGAACTCATGCGTTCCAATCTTACCTCACAAACTCACTTTACGCACTGACACTTCCTTCCCTTGATGTGTACTCCTCGGTCGTTGCAACATCGAGCACAGCGCAGGTCCTCGATGTCATGCGACTCATGAGCGAGCAAGGCGTGAGCAGTGTCGCTGTCATCGACGAGGATTTGGGGACGTTGTTGAGCGCGGTTAGTGTCACTGATGTTGGCAAGGTATGACGACTCAGTTACTCGCACTCTTTTGCTTCAATATTGATTATTTGCTTTTAGATAGTAGTTCCTTCCCAGAGTAATCATATACTTTCCACGCCTGTGTACCAATTTATCGCGCAAATCAAGGTTTGAGCACTGTCATTCACGTCTGCATCCGACATTGACACCAATATAGGAACCTGACGGGCTGACAGATGGCGTTGACAAATATCCAGGTGAGGAACATACCTCATCCCTCTCACGACAAGATTGATGCGATCGCCTGCGCAGTATACGTCGTATTCCCGACCAGCACTCTTTCATACACCATCCAGAAGCTTCTTGCCAGTCCGTACTTCTCACTGCTTTCCCCATTCACGCTCTCTGATCTACAAACCCGTCCTCACAGCCAACTCGCACCGGCTCTTCGTCACCGACAACGACTTTTCCCTCTCCTCATCCCCTTCCCTCTCCAACCTGGGAAGCGGAAACCTCTGCGGCATCGTCTCCATCGTCGACAGTGAGTCCCCCTCCGCTCCCGTCCTCTTCTAACTCATGCTATACTTCACCCCCTCCCCCCCTCCTTCCCCTCTCTCGACCAGTCCTCTCCCTCTTTGCCCGCATCGCCAACATCCCCGACGTCGACCCGACACGACGAATGCGCCACCGACGCGCCTCCTCCTCGTCCTCTCAATCCTCCCGCTCGGCGCTCTCCACCAGATCCCGTTCGAGCAGCCGAACAAGCATGCGTCTGAGCGCAAGCCCGCGCATCGTGGCGACCACCGCGGATAAACGCAACTCCATCTCGAGTCTGGATGCGTTTCAGTGGTCGGAGCTTGTCTCGCCTCGAAAGGAAGAGCATAGGTGATGCGGTGTCTGTTGCGTGCACGTCTCGGTGTGCTGCGGGAAGACGTCGTTTCCCGCCTCGTGTCATTCAACCGTACTGTTTAGCAAATGCGGATGGGCATCATACGGATTTCACGCTGATCCAAGCCCGTCGATTTCATATGTATTGATTGTGTCGTCACTCGAGCATGGTCGTTTGTACGCTTGGAATGTATCTTTTTACCTCAACAACAGTTCAGAAAAGAGAACACGTCAACGTTACGCCGCGAGAGACAACAGAGTGCATACATGCAGAAATCCCAAACGTGAAAAAATGCGTACAAAATGCATGCGTGTCGCTAAGGCCGATAGTGAAATAAAACAGTCTAAAGTCTGAATCTAGGACATAAGATATTAACCGAAGGGGAGCCATACAATAATATGGAGTAACCAGGCACGAGCAACATTACTGCACTGCGTGTCCGTCGTTGTTCTGCTCTGTAGCTCTTCCCTCTTCCCTCTTGGTGCCGATGGCCTTGGCGAGGTCGCCGATTCTCTGAGAGAGTTTCTCGAGCATCGGCCTGACACCCCCCCTGACCTCTTCGGCGACACGGGAGACCTTGTCGCCAACTGACATGTCAGGGGTTGTGACAATGTCGCGCAAATCTGTAATGGTTTTGGAGATGTCGGGATAAGTAGACTGAAGGGTTTGTGGAAGCGCAGCAGTGGACTGTTGCAGCTTCTGCAACTCCTGAAGCATGCTATCCGAGAGAGCATGGATCCGTGTCTGAGCGCCGGTAATAGACGCTGAAGCAAGCCCCTGAATGGAGTTGGCAGTATCGATAGCCTTTTGACTGCGTAGCAATGAGCGCATATAGTGAGTGCGAAAGACACGTTTACTCACACCAAGACGTTCTGTTGCTGAAGCTGTTTGAGATGCTCCGAGGAATAGACATAAACATTGTCTCTGAGGTGTTTCGAGATGGTGTATGCACGCTGGTACTGGTACTGACACTCTGGCGAAGTGGAAGTCGGCGAACTTGCGCCGGATTCGCTCCCGACCTTGTTGACGGCGCTCTCGAAATAATCGACAATAGGGGCGAATTTCTACGGGCGTGCATCAGTTATCTCTGGAAACCTGAGATCACGTGCAAGGCACCTTATCAATGCCCTCAACGACGCCGACCGCAGGGGACTTGACGTTCTTGTCGAATCGCTCGTTTGCGGACGTCACGACGCTGTCACGCCTTTCCCGCACATAGGAGGCTACATCTTCTGGCTTGACCTTGAAAGGGTAAGGATACTTTTCCTCGATGACATCAAGCCCTTTGTTAGCATAGCCATTCGCAGAGACAATGAGGGGTGCGAGACGGATTTGCAGCGGTTGGGAGAAGTTGTATGCGGTTTGCGTGATGACCTGAGCGGCGTGATACGGGGAGCGTGTGAGCATGTTTGACGAGAGGGTTAAATGTATCTGGTCCAAAGAGGACGCGATGATAGGGATGGAGGCGACGCGAGTCAGCACGGTGATCTCAGGGACTTGTGATTGAGGCTGGGCCTCGGGCTGGGAATGAGTAGCGGCCGCCATGACAGGAGCGGGCTCAAAACAAGAGAATGGAGAGGAGGAATGAAGATGTGACGCGAGAGAGATCATATCACGACAGGGTTCATATACTTTTGCGGCTCGGCATGTGATTTTCGTGCAGCGCGCCTGTCACACGTGTCACAAACCACTTGCACAGCGCCAGCGCCCCTCCAACACTTTTCACGCGACAAGTATCTCGTAGCTATACCCGATGTTGATCTATAGAGCCCGCTGAGACCCTGGATCATGGTTTCAGGTTGGCGTAAAGCCTGCGGACAGTGTGCGGTTATCATAATCCTTATCTTGTCGATGTTGTTGCGCCCACTTGGAGAACCACCTAGACTAAGACTGCGGCGTTCACTAGCTTCCAACCCCTGTTCCTAGGGGTCGTCGACTCGAATGATGTAGCCGAATAATCACGGGAATGACTGTAATCGAGATTTTATCTCGTTCTCCAAGTAATGTGATATAACACACACAAACCGACAGATCGTCCTCGGAGTTCGGTGATGAAAATAAAAGATTGATATGATCGACGCCACTCGATTCTGCATTATCGACAGCCAAATGGAGATGACGGAATCCTGCGTCATCCGGTGGCTTACTATGCTAGTAGCTATTCGTACTGTTTCCAATTTCTACTCAGAACGTGGGAGGTTCCAATACGAGGTTGGTGACGCGTGACGCTTCGGACAACCCTGTGCTACCCGCGGAACATCCAGGCTTGTACAGCTCAACTTTTTCGCGGAGCACCTGATTATTAGTTTCGACACCACGAGGCATTATTATCCTGGCTCCATGCGACTTGCGTCCTCATCAACGTTGATAAATGGTGAAACGGACATCGCCATCTGGTCCGTTCCAATTCATGTTTACCTTATTCTACATTAGTACTCAGTGGCTCCGATCGGGCCTGTAATACATTGCGCTTGCAGTCTCACCGCTTGGCTAGTTTCCTAGTTCAGTGTCGAATTCGAAGGCCGCGCATCGAGGCTCGGTCGGAATCACATGGAAACCTGTGATCATCACAGCTTTTCCGTCGAGGAGAGCCGCCGGCACCGTAGCGTGACGTGGGTGTCCGATAATCAACCAAGCCCCGTGATTATAACGGATGACCGGGAAGAAGGTGGATGCTCGAGTCTGGCATTGATGGCGGAACAAGACCGCCTGTTTCAAAGAGCGCATCTAATAAACTAGTCGACCTTATCGATTATCACGCAACATCAATACTTATCAACATTGCATGTATGAGGCCTACTTTTAGGTTTGATTTCTTCGGAGGAAGTTGGCGTTTAGGCGTCGTGACGTCACCAATATTGATCGCTATGTCCCTCGGCCGACTCGTATCATCGTATGTACGCCAGTTTCTTGTTCACCAGCGATCAGCGCACGCTGGATGGCGCGGGTCTATTGTACGCAGGGAGCAGACTCAGATGGATATTCAACTGCTGCGTACTCGGAAGGCGGCAATGAATGGATGTAAGGAGGATATGGTCAAAGGAATCCTGTTGTAATCATTTGGAGGAGTCATTGTTGAAACGCACCATTTTCTTTTGGTATTGTAATGATACGCGACTCGGATCCTCGTCTGCAACTCGTCTGCGTTCTTGTCAATGAAGTTAAAGCGGGTTAGGTAAGAAATCACAGGTAAGTTGGCAAACCAAATAGTCGAAGGTCCTTCGTCCACTATACAGGAAAGTGTTTAATCACTCAAGAAATGACAACGTACACCGAGTACCTAATCTCGAGTCTCTGCGGCCACTGTGTGCATGATCAAGGATTGTGACCATAGTATGAAAACCATCCAAAGCTCGTCTGTTCACCGTAGAGGGGCGTCAGCGCCATTCTGAACTCACATAAATGCGTCATCTTGCTAGTGGCACATTGCTTTTGAAATGCATGACGCTCCTGGATATCCATGTTCGCTCCTGGAGGTTTCATTGAAGAACCTTTGGAGTTCCGAGTCACATGAGCACGAGGATGGATTTTCCCACCAGTGACACAACACGGTTACCAGTATTCGAGACTGGTCTAAATGTTGGACAAAACAGAATCTGGAGCACTCCAGGCCCGCTCTAGCCTAGAAATCTAGAGCGGCCTGGATTCCGTTTTGTCGAACGTTTAAGCCAGTTCACCGACACGTTTCGACACTGAACAGGACAGGTGGCATGTAACTCATCGGCATGACTGTCTGCGTCTGGTCACTACGTTCATGTGCCGTTACCGTTGCCCTTGGGTGCGTCAATTGGAGTCTTAGGAGACTAGAAGTATCTACGTAACCTCTCTACCACCACCTCGGTTTGCAACGAGGTGACCTTTCTTTTGATGGCCGCGATTTCTTGAGCCCCATCCAGACACCTGCCAACTTCAGGTGACCCATTCCCAAGCTCCATTAAGCTAGATCGACTGCCCCTCTTTACGAATCTACTCGCCTCCAACCCTAGTCTGGTTACCAGACTACTCCAACCCGAGTCACCCGACCAAGCCAGGATATATAATCAGATAATCAGAGTTCCCAACTTCCCAGTGACTACCTCACTTTCACCTACTCATCGCAACTCCCACCAATGCCTATCCCCCACATTCCGCAAGATTTGCAGGAAGGGATTTCCGTCGGCGTCCAGACGAAGTATGGTCACCTGAAAGGTGGTCAAACCACGAATGGCGCGGCTGTCTTCCTGGGTAATGCTTTAATGTCTCTCGTCCCCATGTACAATTGCTTGATCGTTTCTATTCACTTGGTCCAGAGGTTCCATACGCCTTACCTCCGGTGCGATTTCAGGACCCTCAGCCACTTCCCGAGGGTTATCGATACGAAGACAAGCATTATGTATTTGAAACGAAACATGATTCGCATCTTTCTTGTCTACATAGGCACACCGCTGACAGTGACCATCCACACGTCAGACTGTTATCAACACAACAACAATGGACAAGGGGCCAGTGCGTCTTATCAACCACATTGCACTTCGACGTTTGACATGTATTCCGTAGATGTTCCTCTCCAGAGGACTTGAAAGGGTTTGGAGACCCGTCTGAGGACCTGTGAGGATATATCATCTCTGCGGACTGATCACTTTGTGACGATCATATTGTAGACTCTTTTTGAATATCGCTGCACCTTCGTCGTTCACCGATGCTTCCAAGTTTCCCGTGAAGGTCTATCTTCATGGGGGGTAAGTAAAATAACCTTTGTCCAGCTAGTTCGGTTGCTCAGCACTTGTTTTGACCCAACCCTTTGTGCACATATATCCACCCTCTCAGCTTCCTGCAGTTCGGATCGCCTCACGATTTGAATAGCCAGGTGCAATATGTATCCCAAGAGCGTTCAGAGGTTTGGGTGAACATTGGTTATCGTCTCTCTGTCCTAGGGTTTCTTGCATGCGACGAACCCAAGGTAGATGGAAACTTCGGTTTCAAGGACCAATGGCTCGGACTACTTTGGGTGCCGGACTACTTTGGGTGCGAGACAACATCGCAGCATTTGGTGGTAAGCATCAAGTCGCTTCGCGGGATAGACACATATTCAGTACGTCGGACCAGGTGACCCGGATAACATTCAAGTTACAGGATTGTCCGCGGGTATGGGTTTCTTGATCAGTGTTTTTTGTTTCGAGCTGACGGGTACTTATCTCAAGGCGGACATTCCGTTCATCAGATCTTGCATCACATATCTCGACTTCCAGCGGGGCAAAACTCGCCCGTCAGATCCGCTAGATTGGAATCGAACGCCATCATGTAAGTACGGTCTCAGATGTCTATCTTGAATACAAAAACCCGCTGTGATAAAAGGATTGCTCCGAAGACAGCGGCAGAGCTCCGGCCACAATTTGAGGCTTTATGTCGCTCATTGGAACTTGACCCGAAGGCGCCCAACATCCTCGATCTACTCCGGGACCCCCGGAGGGTTCGTCCTGAAGCCCTTATGCATGTCATTGAGACGGACGCCGTTGGTGTCTACAACGGAACGTTCCGTGGCTGTCTTGATGGTTCCTGGATGGCCACCGACCCTGACCCAATGACGTGGCAGCGCAATGGTGATTTCGGCAGGAAGCTCCGCGAAAAGGGGGTCAAGAGCGTCGTCGCTGGAGATGTTTCGGAAGAATGGTACCTCTATTCCATTGCCCATCCCATTATCAGCCCAGCCGATATCGTTCCAAACCTATTGCGGTACTACCCACCACCGATCGTCGAAGCCCTGATCTCAATGTATCCCGCACTCCCCGACACTGCGACACCCAAGGAGTCACAAAGGCTGTTTGGAGACATTTTGAGTGATGGACAAGTTCACATACCTGTACGATTGCTGGCGAGGGATTTGCAACTCGTCGGTTTCCCGGTACTTCGGTATGAGATGGGATGGACGCCAGAACAGCTTCGGCCCAAGGGTAGGTGGCGTCCTTTTTTTTTGTAAAAATCCTCCGTTGCGTTCAGACTGAAATGGTAGGCTTTGTGGTAGGGTACATGACCCACGCCACCGATCGCTGTCTATGGACTGTGCGCATTCCGAGTCTCAACTTGCCCCAGAAAGAAAAGGCGCTCGAGTGGCTTGATGTGGTCGCAGGGAAGTTGAGATTCTTGAGAGCGGAGGTCATTCGAGTAGGCCGCTCGAACTAGCACTCACGCTCAAAGAGGACCAGAGCATCGCGTGGTCGGAAGACGCGCTGGGAGCAACTTCTCATTATTGCAGGTGTCCTGCCTGGAGAACGGAGCATCTAATTCAATCGTCCCAACTCGGTGGTGCGTTTAACTAACGAAGCGAGGAGAAGGTTTGCACGTATGTAGGATAAGGGGGAGGTGGTTACTTTCGTCGCAGCGCCACATGAGATACGTTTATGCTTCGGCTTGGTATGTAATGAACGAATTGGGATACTCGCTATCGTCAATGTAAGACCCACCAAGCGTTCATAGAATCTCGGGCGAATTTCGTCGGCGAGACCTAAGAGAATTATACCTCGAGAGAGGTTGTCCGGCGCATCTAATACTCTACCTCACACCGAGTTCGCATTCGGACGCCAACTAGTCACTAGTCCACAGGGGAACTTGATCCTTTCGAGGTAAGATCACTAGCATTGCAAGCATATGCAGCGCAATACACCCGATGAACACTTCACAAAAAAAAAACTAGGCGAAATATTTCGAGACTTCTTTTTCCAGGGGACAGGGGAGGGGCGGTGTTTTCCTCACCACCCCCGTTTCGTCTTAACTTTGAGAGAAGCTCAGGGGCAGAACGTGACAATGTACACGGGGTTGAGGATGGCGGTACAAGTAAAGAGCACGGTGCCGCTCGATTCGTCGTAGGCGTAGCAATACGTGTCCGGGCAATTACCCTCTGTCATGGGTGGAATATTGTCGGAAAAGCCATATCCCAATGTCGGCAAACGAAATTGTACGCACCGAAGTAGCTGTAGTCCTCGACACCCGAGGAAGGACAGGTCGCAGCCGTGCCGTGTGTCCCTGTACAGCGGTTGGTCGAGTTGTCTGGAGGAGGTCAAAGGTCAGAAAATATCTCACTGAGGAAGTGTGATGACCTACTGGGGTCGGGAGCCAAGCTGGCAGTGCAAGTGCTCTTGCATCCAACGGGGAAGCCTGCCGAGTTATAGGGACCGATGAGGGGTGCAGGACCTAAGTACCACGGTCAATGGATTTGATCGAGTGCGTGTATGAACAGTTCGGGCCGAGATCGACCGCACAGCCCGCGCTAGGGTAGCCATCGTTGTTCGTGATCACGATGGGCAAGTTGTTTGCGTCGGAAGATGGAAATCAAGGGCCTGCAGGACAATCAAAACAGGTCTCATACAGTCATCCAAAAGTAAGTATGAACGGTCGTAAAAGTCGACATCGTTCCCCGTGAAGTGATCGTGAACTCGGCCAACAAGGCTAGTGTGGCACCCATGTGTCCACGCTCACCTGTGATTCAGGACAGCAAGGTTAGGTCGTACGACGCCGCCGTTCGGAGAACAATCCTCCACGGTAAGACCGCTTTCAATGAGGAAAGGTTAAGGTTACACCAAGGTAGACTGATGACCTGGTCACCCCAACGAGGGTCACCTAGCTGTGATCCAAATAAGAATAAGCGCTGAGGGCACGAGGCGCCTGCGTTAATAGGCCAGGGTGCGAGAATGGTGGCTGTGAGGTAGCGTTTTGCCGTGGGAATTTCTTGCTCTGTTCAGAAAATGAATGTCTTCGGGTGCAGTCATCTAGAGTGCCACTGTGCAGCCAACTGGATGATGCAGCATGATCTCTCATGTGCCCCTTGCCAAAAAATGTGTGTCCCATGAAGGAGCAGAGCCTGTTTTTTTTTTTCCATGGGACACGTAAAATTTGCTTTCGGATTCCGGACCTGATTGTGCGAAGCCGCACCACATCAGCGCCCTGCATGAATTCACGGTAATGGTGTGTACAGGAAAGGCCTATCCATACGAGTTGAGGAAGGAGACCAATGGCCAAAGAATATGGGTGAAGGAGAGGGCGAAGCCCTAAAGCACGAGCGCATGAAATCCATTGTTGCGATCCACGAAATCAAGTGGTAGTAAGGCCTGTGGAAACACAAGCAGCATGCAAGTACAGTGAAATCACTTCCTAGAGGTCACTCAGCTCCCCGAGGTGCTTGAAACGAGTTCTGAAGGCATTACCGAGGTTGTTCAGATTGTCAGATCTGTCAGGGTGACCAGGAGGGGTGAGGTCAACAGCTTCCCTATACCTTGACATCGCTTGCTCAAGGTCACTCAGCTCCCCAATAAGCTTGAAACGAGCGACAAGGGAGGTACCGAGGTTGTTCAGACAGCGGGGTTTGTTAGGGTGACGATGCGGGATTAGGTCAACAGCTTCCCTGTGTCTCGAAATCGCTTGCTCGAGATCACTCGGCTCACCGAGATGCCCGAAACGAGCAGCGAGGGAGATACCGAGGTCGTTCAGATGGCTGGATTTGTCAGGGTGACAATGGGAAGTCAGGTCAACAACATCCTTGTGCCTTGAAATCGCTTGCTCGAGGTCACTCAGCTCCCCGAGACGCTCGAAACGGCTGAGGAAGGAGTTGCCGAGGTTGTTCAAACGAGAGAGTTTGTCAGGGTGACCATGAGGGGTAAGATCAACAGCATCCCTGTGCCTCGAAATCGCTTGGTCGAAGTCACTCAGCTCCCCGAGGTGCTCGAAACGAGTGAAGAAGGCATCGCCGAGGTTATTCAGATGGTCAGGTTTGTTGGGGTGACCATCAGGGGTGAGGTCAACAGCATTCCCGAACCTCGAAATCGCTTGCTCGAGGTCACTCTGCTCTCCGAGGCGGTCGAAACGAGCCTTGAAGGACATGCCGAGGTTGTTCAGACGGCCAGGTTTGTCAGGGTGGCCGTCAGGGGTGAGGTCAACAGTATGCTCATGCCTCGAAATTGCTTGCTCGAGGTCACTCAGCTCCCCGAGGCGCGCGAAACGAGTGAAGAAGGCATTGCCGAGATTGTTCAGATAGCCAGGTTTGTCAGGGTGACCATCACCAGTGAGGTCAAGAGCATGCCCGAACCACGAAATCGCTTGCTCAAGGTCGCTCTGCTCCCCGAGGCGGTCAAAACGAGTCCCAAAGGAGATGCCGAGGTTATTCAGATAGCCAGGTTTGTCACGCTGGCCGTCAGGGGTGAGGTCAACAGCATCCTCGTGCCTCGAAATCGCTTGCTCGAGGTCACTCAGCTCCCCGAGGCGCTCGAAACGAGTGAAGAAGGACACGCCGAGGTTGTTCAGACGGTCAGGTTTGTCAGGGTGGTCGTCAGGGGTGAGGTCAACAGCATCCTCGTGTCTCGAAATCGCTTGCTCGAGGTCACTCAGCTCCCCGAGGCGCTCGAAACGAGTGAAGAAGGCATTGCCGAGCTTATTAAGACGGCGAGATCTGTTGGGGTGACCAGGAGGGGTGAGGTCAAGAGCATCCCCGAACCTCGAAAGTGCTTGCTCGAGATCAATCAGCTCCCCGAGGTGCTTGAAACGGGTGAACAAGGCATTGCCGAGCTTATTCTGACGACGAGATCTGTTGGGGTGACCAGGAGTGGTAAGGTCAAGAGCATTCCTGAACCTCGAAATCGCTTGGTCGATGTCACTCGGCTCCCCGAGGCGCTCGAAACGAGCCTTGAAGGACATGCCGAGGTTGTTCAGACGGCCAGGTTTGTCAGGGTGGTCGTCAGGGGTGAGGTCAACAACATCCTCGTGCCTCGAAATCGCTTGCTCGAGGTCACTCAGCTCCCCGAAGCGCTCGAAACGAGTGAAAAAGGCATTGCCGAGCTTATTCAGATTGTGAGATCTGTTGGGGTGACCAGGAGGGGTGAGGTCAAGAGCATTCCTGAACTTCAAAATTGCTTGTTCGAGGTCACTCAGCTCCCCGAGGCGCTCGAAACGAGTGAAGAAGGCATTGCCGAGGTTATGCAGATCGCGAGGTCTGTTGGGGTGATCAGGAGGGGTGAGATCAAGAGCATTCCTGAAATTCGAAATTGCTTGTTCGAGGTTACTCAGCAGCCCGAGACGCCTGAAACGAGTGAAGAAGGCATTGCCAAGGGTTTTCAGATTGCGAGATCTGTTGGAGTGACCAGGAGGGATGAGATCAAGAGCATTCCGGAACCTCGAAATTGCTTGCTCGAGGTCACTCAGCTCCCCGAAGTGCGTGTAACGAGCGAAGAAGGCAGTGCCGAGGTTAATCAGATTGTCAGATCTGTCGGGATGACCAGGAGGGGTGAGGTGAAAAGCATTTCCGAACTTCAAAATTGCTTGCTCGAGGTCACCCAGGTCGCCGAGGTGGCGGAATCGATAGAATAACGCCACACCGAGATTCGTGAGCCCTCTAGGGTTCAGGTGATGAATAACATAAATAGACCGGACAGATGCTTCCAAAACTGAGATTGCCTGTTGGAGGTCGTCTAAATTACGGAACTGTTCGAAGTGGCGCAACAACTGGTCGGCAAAAGTCCAAGGATCCTCGTCCGTTAAGCCTGAGGTGGAATTCTGCTTCACGAATGACTGGCTAGCCGCCTGAACAGGGGCCGTTTTTCGTCCTGCGTGGAGCTGGAGCAAGGAAATCGCAGCTCGATTCTCATGACTGTGTGCAGAGCTGAGTCCCATCGTCTCGTGCAGCAATGCATCAGCCTGTGCTGCGTCGTCTTCATCCCCCCCCTTCTCAAATTGCGCAAAATGCACGGCGGCCAGCTGGATCAACGTGGAAGGTCGGTCGGGGTGGCCAACAGGACGGGCAGAAAGTGCACTGCGATACAAGGTGACAAGAACGTCGAGGGAAATATCAATGTTGTCGACCCGACAGTGGAGGAATTTTGCCATTGCCATGTTTGCCTGGGCCGCCGCACGACAAGGATGGTCCAGCGGGCAAATATCGAGCGCATACTCAAACTGTTCAATAGAACGCTCGAGATCCCATTTTCCGCAGTGCTTTCGGTACAGCGAGAGCGCACTGTGGCCGTGGTTCGTGGCCTCTTCTAGCGGGCCAAGTGATTCTGTGGTTGACTGCGAAACTATGCTGATTAACGACGGTGGTGTTGAAACAATTGCCTACTTACGCAATGAGGGTCAAGGACCCTCAACGCCGATGAATCACCGCTCTCGCGCTTCCGCCGTCTGACAGTAATCGAGATGGACGAACACGGAGATACAGCATCGTCGTCGTCTGGGAAGGTGAACGCTGTAACGATGTGAGCGAACAAACCCGTATGCAGTACTCCATCTTACTCACGAACGTCTTTTGCACTGTGGTTCAGCAGTTGTTCCACGGTAATTGTTAACTTTCGTAGCTGCTCCCCATTGCCCAACATGGGCTGAAATTCAAAGGATGCATAGATCTCAAAACAAACGGTTGCAGACAGATCAGGCGGACTGCAACCGCGCTTAGGACTAACGCGGGTGGAAGATGGGGAGTCTCACATTGGAATCGGCCCATCCCATTCGACGACGTCGTTATTCACTAACAAACGCTTATTTTTTGTTCTCCATTCAAGGCCGCTGTGATGCACAACAGTGTAAAAGCCGGCGGGGATTCGTCCAAGGCCAAGGGCAGCATCTGTGGTTCGGATACCTGCCTTGTCATTAACAATCTTTTCAGGCTGAGTAGAGAATTAAATTATGTACTCGTAATAACAGCTTCTTCAAGTTCGTTCTCGTCCGCGTGTGTTGCGGAGCCTGAGGAAGAGGGCACATCTTGTGGCTGGTCTCTGGGCCCATGTTTTTCCTTGTTTCCTTGCTCCCACTTCGCACCTTCGAGGTTGGGGTCAGAGACGCCGGGTGCTTCTACGCTGTCCTGCAGGATGGGTTGTTAATAAACTAGGAGCTAGGTCTCAAAACCCACAGTCAGGGTGATAGATGCTCTCGATTCAGGTCGTGATCGTTGATTGCTGGTGCTCGAACTGCTGATCATCGTTGTTTAGAGCGGGAAGTAGCGATGTTGAGGTATTCAGCAAATGACGTACCTGGAGCGCTTTTACACTCGGCTCCAGAGCCAATGGGCAGGTGACACAACGGCTGCATCAATATTTAGCACCGACCTAAATGTCGAGCTAAACGTGGGGGTCAGACTTGGAATTTAAATTTTAGATTCGAGTTTGAGCGCTTGAGCAGCGGCAGAACTTGATTTTTTTTAGACAAGTGATATATTATGTAGCAACTGACAAGTCGAGTTCTACATAAACACTATGTATATGGAAAATGCTCTTACGCATGCCCCGTGGGGTTCGGGGTGTGTGGGACTCTGTTAGCTACCTGGTGACCTCGTACTACTGAGGACCTGGGCAGAGTGATACCCACTCAAACCTCATTTTCGGCAGGCCAGTCTTGCTGGGGGTCTGGTGGTGGTGAGATAACATGTTGCCACGTATTCTTAACTCTTGAGCAGTACAGGGGGTCGCGTTTGGTCATTGTGGCAGGTGTTTGTCGACGGTAAATCGATGAGTTATTTTATTAGTCCAACGTTTCGTGGAGGAGTCTTGTGTGGGTACGACGCCACCTATCACCCTTTCACATCGGAGGACCCATATTAGGTGGGCCGTCTCGGACAGGAGGATGCGGAAAAGGCGAGACACAGTGGATTTGCTAGTGTGTCGTGGGTTATTTGGTTGCACGGGTGGGGGGGCAAGTGAGAGGGAGCCGCAGCCGAGGATTGTTCCTATCGTGATGGTTGGCCAGGCTCCGAAGGTAGGTGGCCACAGTTGTTCGGCGAGGCGCCATAGAGTTTGTCGTTCGGGGCTCTTGCATTCGAGGAGGATGTGGTCAAGTGACTCAATGGAATTGTCGTTGCAGAGGGCGCACCATGCCCTTACGGCGTAGGATGGGATGTTGGACCAGTAGTCGCCTACTCTATGGAGTTGCCTTGGTAAACCAAGGTAACTCGGGTGCGAGAATGGTGGTGTGAGGTCGCGTTTTTGTCGCTGTGGGACTTTCTTGCTCTGTTCAGAAAATGAATGTCTTCGGGTGCAGTCCATCCAGAGTGCAGCCAACTCGATGATCGGAGGAACGTGGCTCGACGGACCAGAACACCTATACTCTGGAGGATGTCAAGAGTGAACATCTCGCATGATTCCTCTGGGTGTTCTATAACCCGTAAGTCCGCCTCATCGCATGATCGGGTGCGTTTCAAGCTTTTGCTAACGACGAATAGTAAATACTCGGCGTACGACGCGCGGCTTGAGACATGGCTCAGTATTCTTACAGTAAGCTCCCAAACTGCTGGAACTTTGACAACCTCAAAGAGTTGTCCGTTCGGGAGCTCGAAAAAACTGACATTGAGGCTGTAGAGATGATCGCCATCTATCACAACAAGTCATTGTCAACAACAACACTAGTCGTCTCTATCTCATTCCCTCTTACATCGCCATCCGCAAGAGGGATAAGCCTCTGTCCTTCACGAAAGGTATGAAGCTTGGAATGGAGACCGTCCTCCGCATCACCGAGGCGCGTGAACGCTTGCATCTGCAGGCTTCCGGCGAATGTGGTATTCGTACTCCTACCTTCGAGGACTTTGGGGACGCGTAGGTAGATGGTCTTATTCAGGAGATTTTCAGTCTCGGTTCTCGTCCTACTTCCCCTTCCCCTGCAACTTCCCAATGGCATCAACGGCTCATTGATCAGTGTCATTAAGCTCGGTCCAACACCATCCGGAAACTCTCCAAAGGCTAACGGTGCCTCTACACCTCGAGCTACTAATAGTGGGTTGGCAGCCGATCCCAGAGGTTCTTCGGTTGACTCTCTGCCTTTTATCGCCTCCGTCATGTTACCTCCGGCATCGGCATCGGCAATACCAGCATCGGCCCCAGCATCGGCAACACTATCAACGGCCCCACAAGAACCACAGCGACCGGCGGGCGCAACATCCACCGAGGCACGCGGAACGCGGTGTGAATAAATGTGCAGCTGTTACGCCATAGCTTT
>JBBPQU010000234.1:0-29196 GCA_038092655.1 Boletus sensibilis | reverse complement strand
CCAAACCCTCCGTCTGAGTCTCGAAGACTCTCCTTTGAACCTCCGCTCGACTTGATGTCTAGTACGCCTTAAGTCTCACTCTGACCCTTAGTAAATTCCGGGACAAACAGGACTCCTGACAAGGGTGCACCACATACGGTGAAGCCAAGTCCCGTCCGCCCAAGATAACTCTGGAGTTTTCTGGAGTTCCCCTCAGAGTTTGCCTGGTCTTAACAGTATCTTCCTAAGCATCTTTATATATACTACATTTATTGTCTTGTGTTAGAATATTTTATCTGACCTCTCTTTCATCTTATCTCTTCCAAAATCTTTGACATCATCACATGTATCCTTTCACATCTCTTCATATCATCACTACAATCACACATGAACATTAAAGTCCTCCATGATCCTGATCATATCTCGACCATGTCACCATAAGTATTACAATATGAATCTCATACCACTTAAGTCTTCCTTCTATCATATATACATATATTAACAACTTCCATTCTGATTCCATATCATATACTCTGGACTATTCTAAATCATGACTAAGCACATGTTCATACTATGTCATAGCTCATGGACTCTGCATGCTTACAACATGTTTTATTGTATATAAGTAGTTATTCACCCATATATTTTTCCTATTTTTGGAATTCTCATTTACTCCTTTCTTTCACTTTCTAGATGGCCAATCAGTTGCATGGCCTAGAGTCACCCTCAACTCAAGGTTCTGGTTGAGTCCTAATATCTTGCTTGTATTTTGGTTAGGAGAAAATGCAGCCTTGAGATTTCTAGGATTGATACAACATTACCATCCTGTACTTCTTAGTTTTTCTATCAAAACATCTAACATCAAATAACATATTAAATAGAGTTTGATTAAGATCATTTATTTACTGTACCATTAGAAGTGATTATCATTTCCCAATTTTTGGTATGAATTTATTATCTTGGTTGCCTAACCTCAATCTTCCTAGCTGAAGTCCCTATTACCATTGAGGTCTCTTACAGCATTTATGAAAATGAAATCTTGGTTAAACTTGACCTTTGAAGATTTGCAGCCACTGTGGCACAATATTTGTACTTGTTTTATCTTAAAGAACAGACAAAGAAGGTACTGGCTGCCAGAATACTGTGAATATTTTCATATGCTAAGCACCTCAACAATACTTGATTGATAATGGCGCAAGTATGTGCCAATTCCCTGACTCCTGAGAAATACTTGAAAGTTGTTGACCAAGAACATGATAAATTGCACTAGTCAACTGCAAGCTGGATAACATATAGTACAGACAATATTTTTTGGGGTTTTTTTTTACCAAGAAATTGTTTGGACTGCATGTCCGCTCATTTACTCGTCCGTCTCGATGTCACTGTCAATATTTATGGTATCATCAATCCCGACAGCCTTCTTGGTGGGCAACTGTCAGAGCAATTCCTCATCATCATCATCTGCCTTATGCTTTCCCTTGGCAGACACTTTACCCTTACCCTTAGAATGAGTAGTACTTGTTCCAGGAGTCATAGTCCCAGGGGGAGAGGGGCCAAAAAGGCCATCAAACAGGTCCAAGATTTCCAAGACACTGGCTTGCAAGTATATGTGGAATGGTAGTAGCTTCATATTGGTGAGGATTGCTTGATAGATTTGAAAACCATTCAGGTTGCTCCTCATGTTCACAGAGATTTCCCAATTGTAAGTAATGATGTCCTTAAGCAAGGATTACAAGTCAGAGAAAGAGGTTTGATTTGCTTACAGTTTCAGGATGATTTCTACCTTGACATAGTCACTGTCTTTGATTTTCAAGTCATACTTGTTAGGTGTGATGAGCAGCCCTTGTCTATCATGGACTTCTGGAATGGTAACTTTTGTATTGGCAATTCCACTGTTGGACTTGGTGATTCCAGTGTATCGGTCATATGGATCTGGTAAATCTGTAATGTGCAAAACTCATGGGCCTTGTCACAAAAAGGGATTATTAGCCAGGATGTCAAATGGAATTACCACTAACATACCTGAAGAACCTGCAGCTGATCCAGTCCCATTGTTCTCACCAGCCCTCCTAGCAGAGCAGACAGCTCTTGCCTTGCCTGTGTAGGTACTCATCAGTGAAAACTGACAATTGGAAGTTGTACAACTTACTCAGACTCAACAGACCCATAGCCTCTGTCGTGCAAATGATCAGTACAATTAAGCAGTATGAAATCAATTAATCAAAGCTTACTTCCAATATCCACATGTGAGATTTTTGGCACAGGCATTCTGTTAGTACTGGAGAGATTTTTGAATAAGGCTTCCATAATGACGATTAATGTGTAATGGTCTCTGCAGCCAAGTTTGTAAGTGTATCAGCAGGGTACAACAGATGGTGTTTTCTGTTCATTTGCATTGTTCAAGTAGGAAAACCAACTTGGAAATCTGGGCAGGTTGTACATAGATCTCAAAGTGAACAGTCAGAATTCAACCTGAACAATTTCATTCAACAGTTGGCAATGTGTGTACTCACAGTTTGCAAAGTATTTAGTCAATTTGACCAGAGCAACTTGTGTTGCATAGCAAGAGATCAATATATTTACGTCATCATAGGCAACAGAACCAGAGAACTTAGTTTGACATTTAAAGCAATATATGGAATGTGTTTTGAGCACATTTTTCAGCCATATGCAAAAGTTTAATGGAGTTTCGAAACATTCAGGATATTTATCAGGGAAGTATAAGGGATTATAGTGAGTTGAAGTTTCTTCAACAGCTTGAGGACCATTGAGAGTTGAAAATTGCTCTGCAATATCATGCACTGTAGAACAATGAAGGAGTTCAGAGAACTGGAAATGGTCCTGAACCTGCAGAATGTGAAGAAGGACATGAGTAGTTGTACAAGGGATCCTATGTTGAAGAGAGACTGGTCAGTTTCTGATCCTGATTGACTTACACCCGAGATATTAAGAGTCTGAGTCTTTCTAGACTAAGAATGATAATTCTGGAGTTTCTGGAGCTCCAGAGGAGAAAGAAATGGGTGGAGGATGTCAAATGGTGGTCAGAGATGTGGAAACAATTGGCAGCGAGCAATATGGGCGATATGATTGTTGGATGGTGCAATGATGGATGATACAATGATAAGAATCCTAATGTGTGGAAAACTGTATTACCCACAGAAAGTACATGGGTTAAATATTCCAGACTAATCTGGAGTTGTATGACATATATTGTAGCTAAGGGAAGGATGACAGGATGGGAAATGAACTATTTAATAAATGGACATGCACTTTGCAAGTGCATATTGGAAATAAACAGAGGTAAAGGAAATTTTATCTAGACCATTCCAGACTAGTGTTTTAAAGTCCAGTTTCCACCTGGTTGTGCAACTGGCAACTGGACTGGACTGCAGTTGTGAGTTGTGCCAGTTGCTGACCAGTTGCAGTTGCAGTTGCCTGGTCTAGGAGAACTTTGGGCAACTGGCTAGGACTAGTTGCAACTGGTTGCAACCAGTGTACAGCCACTTCCTATGTATATTACCATATTTGGTAATTCTCCATGATTTTTCCACATTTTTTGGGATTTCTTTGAGCCATATATGACTGAAATACACAATTATAATCTTCAAAAATGACATGTGATGCAAAAATGGTCATATCTCAGCCATTTATGGACAGAAATACAGGATAGTTGGCTTCAAATGTAGCTGTGGGTACCCTCCAACTCTGAGACAGCCACCCATAAGTGTGATTCCCACGGGATACTACATGGCAGACCAATTTCAGTTGCAACCAGTTGCAATCAATCCAGTTCCTATATAGCACCATTTAGAACCAGTTTCTTTTGGTCCAGTTGCTGATTGCAGGATCCTGGGAACTAATTTAGACTGGTTGCAGTCTGGTTACCTTATTTGGATATAAAAAACCGGACCAGACCGGACTTTAAAACACTATTCCAGACCTACCTCAGACTTGAAAACATAACTCCAGACTGTGGATTGACTGGACTGCATGGATATGGAGTGGACTGATTTTCCACTCAGATTGATGTGGTGACAGATGGTAAAATGGTGCTTTACAACCATAGGGAGCAGATGCTCTCTACAGCATGACAATGCAAGGAGCCTTGCTGATGAATTTAAATTCAGGGAGTAAGCAGGAGTCCAAGTCACAACAAAAGGGCATAATAAAATAAATACACACATGGTCTTCTTCAAGCAGCATACAGATTCTCTGTTTCTTTTGTCAAGTAGTGAGCAAACTGTTGTTGACGACCTTTATTTTAATATACAGTGACCTGAAAAACTATTGCAATAACTAACCCTAACACAGTGCACTTCATGCACTGCAATCACATGGGAAGATCTGACTATGCTTTGCTGGAGAGAATGATAGTACATACCCTTGGCTACAATAATGCCCCCCTATGTCATGTGATTTGGCTCAGTGGCTGTGGAGATATGTCCCTTGCAAAATGATAGCCTCATTGCAATAGTTTTTGAGCTTTTTATATAATGAATAGAATCATAATGAAATTGAGGTGTAGTTGACTTTGTTTGGTCATACAAACAAAGACACATAATCAAATAGTATCTCTGAGTTTAAAATAGTTCACATGTCCCTTGACTTTCAACCACTACCATCATGTGATTTCTCTCTACTATACAAAAGGCTACCATCCTTTTCCTACTTGATGCTGGCCAATTTGCTAATGCCATTTCTTCTACCACTTGGATTCATGTATCTGCCATCTCTAAGCTCCACTCCAAGGAGCATTCTGAGCTTCAAAGTCCATGGAAGGTCACCCAACCAAACTTTCTTCTACCAACATTCACCATGCTCAACATCTCATCTCATCTGGATGGGTAGAAAATGCTGTCCAAGTAACCCAGGCTCTTACCAACATCATCAATGAATCTCTCTCTGCTAGTACAGTGCACCTTCACTTGAGGAAAGCTGGTATGTGTTACAGTTGCTCATTTCCTAAGTCTTTTCTTTTCTTATCTAATCTTATTGTGCCAGGTGGTTATCTAATCACAGACACTTATCATATCTTATCTTTCAGACTTAGTCATTTCTCGCCCATGGTGTAGGGAACTCACATTCCCTAGCCTCATATTCACCACATCATCACTCCCAGATATTTCCCTTCCATTCATAATATCCTTGACAATCTGTTTGCACCTTTCTGCACTTCCATCTGCCTTATCCAACCTTTTCCGCTCATCCAGATATCTTATCTGCTTTCAGGAAAGTCTGGATCTGTCTATTTCTTTTGTAGGTTTCCGTGTCTATTGTGCTGAAGACATTGTCCATGTTTTTTATGATCCACCAGTAAGTGTTCACTTTCTTGGATATCAGGTTTACTTGTTTCCTTCATTCTGGATACTTCAGATTAGCCTTACTATGAGTCCAGATATCTTTCCTCTTTACTCTTCTGACTTTGTTTCCCTTATCCTTTTGTTTCATTCTCTTTTCTGTTGCTATGGACTTGTTTCAGAGTCAAGTTACACTTAGTTTACCTTGGTAACACTCTGTCTCCTGGTTGTCATGAAGTCTCGGATATGCCCAGACTATAAAAGGTTGTACTTAGCCTTTAGAAAATTCATTTTTTGCTCTGTTGCATTGATCAACAACATTTCCTAAGTCCTTCATCATCATTCAACACTTTCTGCTTGTCCATCCTACCGTTCTACACTATCATGCATCCATTACATTACATTTTCCATCTGCATTTTCCACCTGATATTCCTGAAACCATCTGTAAATACTGTTTCTTGCTTGGAAAGAGTTTGGTGAGCTTGAGCTATATCCTTCTGCATGTCTTCTCTTCTCTGGAATCCCTTTAGGGTCAAACATATTGCACCCATCAATTTCTTTTGCTACTGACCAGATTGGATTTATTCCTATCAAAATTCAGAGTGTTCTTTACAACAAACAAGCTTTACATTATCTTCTCATGAGATCTATGATCTCCCCTATACCTTCACAGCTTCACTTCATATCCATGCTGTGCAAGGCTATGTTCTTCTTTTCTTCTCTTCCATTTCATGGCTATGCTTACATGATTTATTAATCACTGTCATGCTTCTATTCCATTTGATGCACTGCCATTTCAGCTGTGCTGCCACATTCTTATGTTATATCCTATGCCCATATTAGTAGATCCAGTGTAGAACAATGAAGTGGTTCGGAGGACTGGAAAGTAGTTCTGAACCTGCGGAAAGGGAAGAAGGACATGAGTAGTCATCCAAGGGATCCTACGTCGAAGAGAGACTAGTCAGTTTCCAATCCTATTTGACCTACATCCAAGATATTATGAGTCCGAGTATTTCTGGACTAAGAATGCTGATTCTGGAGTTTCCAGAACTCCAGAGAAGAAAGGAATGTGCAGAGGATGTCGAGCAGTGGTTGGAGATGTGGAAACAATTGGTGGAACACGATACAGGCAATATGATTGTCAGACAGTATGACAATGGATGATATGATGATGAGAAATCCTGGTGTGTGGAAAAATGTATTACCCACGGAAAGTACATGGGTTAAATACTCCGGACTAATCCAGAGTTGTACGAGACATATTGTAGCTAAGATATGAATGACAGGCTGACAGCACTGGAAATGAACTGTCTAATAAATGGATATGCACTTTGCAAGTGTGCATTGGAATTAAATGAAGGTAAAAGAAAACTCATCTAGACCATTCCAGATCTTCCTCGGACTCGGAAACAGGACTCTGGACTTCGGATTGACTGGACTGCGATGGATATGGAGCAGACTGGTTTCAGACTCAGATTGATGTGGTGACAGATGGTAAAACAGTGCTTTACAAACCATAGGGAGCGGACGCTCTTTACACCAGTACACACACATGTAAGTACTAGATAGTATATAAAGGCTCAGGCCACCACTGGAGAACCTCAGTTTGGTTCTCTTGGTGCTTTCTCCAAAAGTTATCAGAGTGAGATCAGAGTTCCTATCCTTTTTCTTCCCTCTCCTCTTGTGGTTTAAGCTGTCTAGTGTGACTTGAGAGTCTTAGGACTTCTTGGGTTGTTTTAGTATGAAGGCTGTGATCAAGTTCAAATACTCTCTTCTCTCTACTAGATATCACAAGGCTTATTTGGACTTTGCATATGCTCACATGGATTGGACTGTAGAGGACTGGAAGAGGGTTGTATGATCTGATGAAACCAAAATCAATTGCCTAGAGTCAGATGGATGCAAGTGGGTATGGAAAAAGCCAGGAAAGGGGCCAAGTGACAGATTGGTCCAAGGTACTATCAAGTTTGATGGAGGTTCTTTGATGATGCGGGGATGTAGGAAGTTGGCTATGCTGCCAAGATTGAGGGTAGGATGGATGGTGACCTTTACCTTCAGATTTTGAAGGATAAGCTGCTGAATATCCTGCAGTATTATGGTCTCAATCCTTTTGACACCACTTTTCAGCAGGACAATGACTCCAAGCATATCTGTAGGAGGGTCAAGGAGTGGCTAGAAGAGCAGGATTTTGAGACTATGGTATGACCTGCATAGTCTCCTGACTTGATAACCATTGAACATCTTTGGTGACATCTCAAAAGGAGGCTTGCAGAGCATGAGCACTCTCCTAGTGGAATTCATGAGTTATGGAAGAGAGTACAGGTGGAGTGGGAGAAGATCCCAGTGGAGGAGTGTCAAAAGTTGATTGAGAGCATGCCTAGAAGGGTTCAGGCAGTGCTCAAGGCAAAGGGAGGCTATACCAAGTACTAAATGTTCATAGATATCAAAAGCTCAAAAACTATTGCAATGAAGCTATCACTTTGCAAGGGGCATATCTCCACAGCCACTGAGCTAAATCACATGACATAGTAGGGCATTATTGTAGTCAAGGATATGTACTATCATTCTCTCCAGCAAAGCATAGTCAGATCTTCCCATGTGATTGCAGTGCACGAAGTGCACTGTATTAGGGTTAATTATTGCAATAGTTTTTGAGATCACTGTATGATGGTATTCAAATCATAAACTGTATAGCTTATGTAAATTTTTTACATTCCCATCCCCATGGGTGAGGGCTGCTAGGTTGAAACCTGCAAAATTCTACCTGACAAAACCCTCCCCAACTAGCATGGGAGTTGGGAACTTCCTCCCCTTTTATCAAAAGGGCTACTGATATAGTAAAAACATGTGCCATGAATTTACCTTTTGTTATCAATGTAAGAGTAATCAGGGTCAACTGGCCTACTCACTTTTTTCATTGTAAATTGAAAGGAATGGTAGATGGTGCTTGTACTGCCAAAACAGAGGTTTAGAACACCATAGCCAAGGTTCAGGAGTGTAATGACCAAATATCGGTCACAAATAACAAAGCCCTAGCGAAGACTTACGAATACAACCTTCAAAGGATTGCAGCAAGTAAAAGGGAATTTCAAGTGTAAAGACATACAAGTGATACGACTACGACTATATATACTAACTACGAACCGGTTTAGGGCCGGTATGGAATATCATGGAACATGATGGAAGGAGACGACGTAAGCAAGTGAGGTAGAGGGTTGGTAAAGGCTATACACGATGGGTAAAGGGGAACGTCGTGAATGAAGTGAAGAATTGTCCAATATGCGATGAATGCAAGTGCAATGGAAACTAATATAAACTAGACGATTGAGATGGGAATCAAGATCTGAGATCAAGATCCGATCATATGATACAAGGTCCGAAATCAAAGAAGAAATTAGATGAACGATCAAGATCTACAAGGATACCAAGATCCGGGCAAAGTGGCCGCGATCAAGATCCGAACATAAATACCGAGATCCGATCACCAATTCTATAGATAACACAGTGGATAGATCCGATAAGCGGATTAAGAGAGATAACGGGTTACTACGCCAGTGCACAGCAGCTGCAATGCAATAAGGATCCACCAATGGACCGTGAAACAGGAAAGGGGTATGAGTAGCAGAGCGCAAACGCAAGTACTACAAGGTGAACAGTTTCTAGTGACAGCGTAGTAGCATATCAAATAGAGTGACTGAGGATCGAGTATCTAATAGCAGCATAACCAGCATACTAGAAGGGGGACTCAAGGTGGAATTGCAGTAGTTTAACAGACATACTAAGGTCTCGGAGAGGCTTCTCACCTAATCGACAGTTTAAAGACTTATCGGTCTCAAGTAGGCATCACACCTAGCTGGCAGTTTAAAGTCTTACTGGACTTTAGTTGCATTTGGATAGTGAAGACTACCCCTTTCCTATGGTAAACGTAGGGGAATTGATGGAAGATGACGAGGAAACAGGAGAGATCGTTTCAAGGAGGCCATACATAGACACACTTCAAGGGAAGATTCACCACAATTAGCAAAGAAATCAACATTGTATTTTTAATACATGTACAAAATTACAACAAAATCAAATCACTCTGGATATAAGCAACAGGTATCTAATAGCTAGACAATAAAAAGAAAATAGATGAGAAGGAGAAGAAGATGAATGAATAAGTTAAATGGAAGGCAGAGATAGATGAGATGGATGAGTAGTAGATGCAGTTAAGTTTTATGGCTGTGATATTGTGGCATAGTGCTATGTCATACTACAGTATATACAGTGGCTCAAAAAACTGTCTGGATGTTTGCCTGTTTGCCACTAAACTATTTTAAATGTGATAGCCCCTAATCCTCACCCTAACATAAGTGATGTATGAAATAGAGTACCTACTCTGAGCTATCTATTGATCTAGGATTCAAGGAATTTGGCTATTGTTATAGTTGCTCATTTCCTAAGTCTTTTCTTATCTTATCTAATCTTATCACACCACATGGTTATCTAGTCACAGATGCTTATCATATCTTATTTTTCAGACTTAGTTGTTTTTCACTTATGGACAAGCTTTACATTATCTTCTCACGAGATCTACATATAATCTCCCCTACACCTTCACAGCTTCACTTCACATTCATGCTGTGCAAAGGCTATGTTCTTCTTTTCTTTCTTCCATTACATGGCTATGCTTACATGTCTTATTAATCTCTGCCATGTTTTTCTTCCATTTGATGCATTGCCATTCAGCTGTGCTGCCACATCCTTATGTTATGCCCTATGCCCATATTGGTAGATCTGGTATAAACACATGTACATAGTAGATAGTATATAAAGGCTCAGGCCACCACTGGAGAACCTCAGTTTGGTTCTCTTGATGCTTTCCCCTAGAAGTATTAGAGTGAACTCAGTGTTTCTTCCTTCCCTCCACCTTCCCTTGTGGTTTATGTCATCTAGTGTGACTTGAGATAGTCTTATGACTTCTTGGGTTGTTTCATTAGAACCAAACTACTTTCTTCTCAACTTATACCAAAAATTGAGGTGGTAATTGCGGAAATGTTTATTTCCAAAGAGGGTGCAAGATCTCTAGAGCAGCTTGTCAAGGAAGTAGTCAGTGCACAAGCTGTAGGGACTTACAGTTGTGGCATCATAATGGTGGAGATAATAAATTGTCCAATTATCGTCGGTTAGCATCTGTTTACAGTGCATCATTGCTGCAGCCCTCCTCTCTGTGGGCCAGAGTGAACTCATTGGATTGACCATATTAGACAGCTCGTAGTGCTTTGCAAAGTCCTCTACTGTACTTGCCATCTTGCTCCAGAAGAGTCGTATGTGCTCAATAAACTAATTTTTTTAAGGTTGAATGCATCTATGGCATCAAAGGCTGAGGCTAACTTACCATCTTTGAAATATTTCCATTCCATTCAGTTTCTGAAAATCATAGAATCAGCTGCCGCCCAATGGAAAAAAGAAAAGAAAAAAGAAATAACACATGGTAATTGGTGTCTGCACATGCTTGACTGAGACACTCTTGACCCATAGCTTCCAATTGGTCAGGAGTTGCATCCCACCCAATGGTTGCAATGATCTCCAAGATCAGGAAATTACAGGCACAGTCCACATTCACTCTATCTTCAGACAATAGATCACTTCTTTGAATCCTAGTGTTCCCAGACGCACTTGGGGCAGACGAGGCATGGGAGCTCTGTGGGGTAAGTGGAGTAGACTGATTGACCTGAGAGGGGTCACTGGCAAGCTGGGGAAAACCTAACTGGCCAAGAAACATATTGTTTATAGTGACCGTAGGTGTGAAGGCCTGTCACTTGGTGAGCCACTGGAAGGTAAAGATGTATTTTGACATAATAAACATTAGATAGTTGGGTTTCTGTATGTTGTCATACACTCAATTACATAGAGGTGACATAATAGGACCCTTAGAAACTGTATGTAATTATTTTACAGCATGCTAGGATTCAATATATATATGTAATTGAAATGTAAAGGCAAAAAACTGTCTGGATAAGTTATTAATTTGAAATGGCTTCCATTTCATCAAATCATAGCCAAATCCCTTGAATCCTAGATCAATAGATAGCCAAGAGTAGGTACTCTATTTCATACACCACTTATGTTAGGGTGAGGGTTAGGGGCTATCACATTTAGGATAGTTTAGTGGAAAACAGGCAAACATCTGGACAGTTTTTTGAGCCACTGTAGTACTATATTGTGCAATGTATGTAGCTTTTTGCTTGTGCTCTTTGACACTACAGCTTGCTTGCTATGAGTTACTACCATAGTTATGTCTTGGGTTCACTCTTATTAGATAAAATTAAGAAGACAATGGAGTCTGCAGTTACTATAATTACTATTTTTTTTTTCCAAATAAATACTAGAGTATGCTCATTATATTCCCTAGTAATATTCCAGCAGCACTACTATAATAGTAAATTAATAAGATAACACTTGGTCACATATTTCCCCAGCCTTCTAGTTAGCTATATTTTAATCATGACCATTCATTCAAACCAAACCCTTTGCTTTTGCTGCCTCCCACATACTTTGAGTCACCATTACCTCCATATTCACCACATATACCACCATCACTATATTTGCTATAGTGCAGTTCTGTCATAGTAAATTCTCTACTAGTAGTATGACCGTGGATAATGATCCAGGATAATATTCTTCTTGACAGGCCCAAATCTGAGTCCTTCTATCTTCCTCCTCATTTACTTTCATCGACAGCATGATGCCCCTATAGTTACAACCTTGCCATTATCCTCAATTCCACCTACTACCAATCTCAGTCTGGCTTTACTCTTGCAGACACCTAATTCCACCATCACCACCAGGCTTGAGGATTGGACTTCCATGGGTGACTTCCCTACTGGAAGTCCAGAAGCTTTGTAGATCATTGCAGTCTGCCACTGCAAGAGATTGACTCATGAGTATGAACACAAGTTTTTAGAAATAGAACTTGAGAACACCTCTTCCAAGTGTGTATTTCTTAGCTTTTATTCAGTTTATCTTAACTATTTTACAGGTCTGTCATTTATGTTATAGTGAAGCAGGATGTCAACAAGAAAGAAATGATGTCTGCAATCCATGACCTAGTAATCAACTGCCTTTCTATACTCAGTGAGAATGCCCAGATGCTCTACATTACCAGGGTGATTACCATTCAAGAGCCTACTTAGAGGTTCACATCCAATACTCTCCACCACTTCACAACATCATTCAGCTTCTGGCTCTTATCTCAACACATCACATCATGTATACTGCAACAGAACACAATTAGTATTGCCACAGTGCCAGCTAATTGATGTCTTGAAGGGTTCTATAAGGTATATCTCAAGATAGGAGGCAAAAAACAAAAACATATTTACTTTTTTGACATATTGAAAATATGAGCTTGAAAAACATATTTACTTTTTTGACATATTGAAAATATGAGCTTGAAAACCATATTTCCATATTCCCTTTGTATATATCTAGAACATAACTAGTGTTTTAAAGTCCAGTCCAGTCTGGTTTTTTATGCCCAAATAAGGAACTGGTCTGCAACCGGTCCAAATTAGTTCCCAGGACCATGCAACCAGCAACTAGACTGAAAAAAAACCAGTCCTAAATGGTCCTACATGGCAACTGGACTGGTTGCAACTACAACCAGTCTGCCATGTAGTATCCTGTGGGAATCATGCTTAGGGGTGGGTGTATCGGAGTTAGGAGGTACCCCTAGCTACATTTGAAGCGAACTATCTCGTAATTCCGTCCATAAATGACTGAGATATGACCGGCTTCGCATCACATGTCATTTTTGAATATCATAATTGTATATTTCAGTCATATATGGCTCAAATAAATTCCAAAAAAAGGGGGAAAATCACAAGAAATTACCAAATATGGTAACATACATAGGGGGTGGCTATACACCGGTTGCAACCGGTCCTAACCAGTTGCTCAAAGTCCTTCTCAACCAAGCAACTGCAACTGCAACTAGTTAGCAACTGGGGCAACACGCAACTGCAGTCCAGTTGCAATCAGTTGCGGTCAAGTCCAGTTGCCAGTCTTTTTTCAGTTCAGCAACTGGACTTTAAAACACTAAACATAACACATGCACAAATGTCTGGAATAAAAGTGGAAATGTTATGACACATTCTCCTCTTGATCTTTTTTTGGCTCTAGAAACCTGTACTGGTGGCTGGGCTACCTTTGTAAGATATTGGGGTCCATCCAGCCAATGTCTCCTTCATTTCCACCATGCATATCCCCTTCCAGGATTTCCTGAACACTCTCAATCTGTTTTTTTCATTTTTTGTATGATAAAGGTATAGTAAATGATATATGATATAAGTGTTCTAAACATTAGTTTATAAAAGTCTCCTCAGTTTCAAATTCATTTCCCATACTTTGGATATGTTTAATACATCTCCCTTGCTTCAATTCTTCTTGAGGGATCTCAGCACTATTTCCAGTGATGGACTTCAATATATGCTAAAGGGCTAGGCAGTTTCCCTGGCCACATATATCATATGTCATTTACTATACCCCTATTATACAAAAAATGAAAAAAAGCAGATTGGGAGTGTTCAGGAAATCCTGGAAGGGGATATGCATGGTGGAAATGAAGGGGACATTGGCTGGATGGACCCCAATATCTTACAAAGGTAGTCCAGCCACTAGTACAGGTTTCCAGAGCCAAAAAAAGATCAAGAGGAGAATGTGTCATAACATTTTCACCTTTATTCCAGACATTTGTGCATGTGTTATGTTCTAGATATATACAAAGGGAATATGGGAATGTGGTTTTCAAGCTCATGTTTTCAATATGTCAAAAAAGTAAATATGTTTTTGCTTTTGCCTCCTATCTTGAGATATGCCTTATAGGGCCCTTCAAGACATCAAATAAGTGGTAGGAATAATCTATTGTGATATATACATTATGTATCTATACACAAATCATTTTTACAGCCAGGGAAAAGGGCAGGAATGAAAGGAGAAAGCATGAAAACATATATTGAAGAAGATTTCCAATATGGAAGTGCTTTTTGAAGAAGTGGCTGCTTCTAGCCAAATGGCTTGTTCCTGATGATGTCACCGCTTGAAATCGATTATGTAATCATTTTCGAAGCCACCTGTGTAGTGGACATGATTGTGATATATACCAGTAGGTGACTTTGTAACCATCAGCTACTAAAAGGCTAGTCTGATACCATTACATATGGTGTACATTGTCAGAGTGAATATGAAAAGAGACTTGGTGTTGCATAAACTGATAATAAACATGATTTTGAAAAGACATAGCAAGCAATCATGAATAATCATTGCTAACAAGAGACATAACAATTGTAATCTAGTAGCCTAGAAGCCTAATGTTTTCTGCACCTCAGAATCAAAATCATATGACCCATATTCATACTCAGGCAGTCTATATGAAGCAGCAAGATATAAGGCAACAGACAATGAAGATTCTGGTTGGGTGGCACTGCTTGGAAGGGAGCTTGTTGAAGAGATGTAAATACTCTTATACTATGCAATCTCATCAGCTACTGGAATAAAAACTTGGATGAAGTCTTTTGGGAGGAAGATGGGCCATTTTCACCTGAGTTGCTAATTTCCTGTAGGACTATGAGTGATGCACAAAACTAGGCATAGTGGCATATTTATAGCCCACTTTTATACAACCAATCTAAGTGTGTATTCAAAGCCTGAGAAATGACAGGGTTTTGTGTTGCCTCAAGAAGATTGTCATAGAGTGCTTGATATTCTGGTGCATAGATCTTTCTGTTGAAAGATATAGTTTGGGTGTGCATCCCTTCAGTATAAAAAACCTCATGATGGAGGATACAAAGAAGCTTTGCATGTAGTCAGGACCAATATTTGCTGCATGATTTTAATGTCACTTATAGTGTTGCCACAGTTTGAAACCAGCTTTTATCAAAAAAATGAGCATAAGATGCTGGATAAATTTTCTAAAATCATGAAAATATTTGTGATTGATATCTAGAAGCAAACCACAACTAAACATATCAAACCATCTTATGTAACCCACTGGTTTTCAGGGTTATCTATGGGGAATGTACATATATACTTCCCATGCCATCTCACATAGTCAGACAAGAGTCTGCTCTAAGTCCTAGCATGAAGTGCACAGTCCAGATTGAGTCCAGACTATATCTGGAGTAGGAATATGTTCTGGATATGTCAGATTGAGCTGGATAGCTATGGATATATGTTCATACACTAAACTACTTCAAATAAATAACTGGTAGTACTACCTCTAGTAAGTCTGTTCAACATGTGGGAATCCACATGACTAATGCATCAAACTTATGGATACTGTTATGCTTGACCCAGGAGTGGCCAACCAGAACTCAATAAAAGCAAGATAATGGAGTTTGACTCAACTCTGAAGTCCAAAGGTGACTTCCATATAGGGTCTTTCTAACAGTGGTAATGACCAACAAATACATGCTCAAGGCAGAGACTTCCCTAGCAATCAGCTAAGGAGGACAGGTGACAATGATGATGACTCGAGAATGAGCTGGAGACTTAGAGAGAAGTAAGCAAGGAGTGAGAGGATGGAAACAGCGATGTATAGGGTAAAACTGAGTAGGTCTAAGCTAGGGGACATCAGTGTAGGTATGTGGGTTTATGTTACGATTCACCAGTACTCTTTTTCTTTTCTCACGATTAGCCTTGCACTGTATTAATACGAGTCACTCATTTGACTCCCACCTCATATGTTTTCCTTCTCTCCGAGCACGTGACTTCTTCCAGTCAGCTGTAGCCGTTTCTACATGTGACTCTGCAGTCACCACATCTTGATGATGCCACCCTTCTTATTTGTAATACTAATGACACATTGCCTTCTCATTGGCTCCTGATTATTGTATGACGCATCATCACCATTCTGCTCCCATTCTTGGTACTCGATTCACATGGTCCATGCTCCAGATCCTTACATATAAATACACGACTTCCATAGTAGTCGACCCTTAGCTTAGACCTCCCTTGTCTACCCTTGTACTTGGTACACAGCTAAGGCAATCCACTCGGTTCTCACCCCTTCTCATTCCTTGGCCTTGTCCTTCTTGACCCAGGATACTCTTCCGGTTCCTTAGAACCTTCAACCTGGTCAGGTGAGCTCTTGAGCCCCTGCGTCTGGTCTCCTCTGCCGCTGTTGTTGTGTATTCCCGCCCAGCAGAATCATTGAACCCTCAACCCGGTTTACTCAACCGGTTTCTTGTCGTCGTCTCTGAACTCTACTGCAGGACGACTCACTTCACCTTGTGTACACTTATGTGTCTAAGGAATCCCCTCGCCCCTAGACCCCCTTCAACTATCAAGGGCTACATTTGGTCCTACCTGGGTCGAGCGTAACAGTTTATATACTGTAGATAGAGCCTGTGTTACAATCCTTGTGTACTCTTTTTCTCTCATCTATGCTTTTCCTTGACACCTCTATGGACTATCACATCAGTTGTTTGAGCCCTGCTCGATGTGTTTCTTTATCTCTTGTTTACTCATCATTCATTAGTCACACAATGTGTCAGTGTTGTTCCACCCCTTCCATTGCCTTCTACACTTACGCATCACAACACGACATCATTATTCCATACCCTTCCGTAGATTTCTACAATGATGTGTATATACCTTTTATACTCTTAGTATCCCAGGCTCTATATGTATATAAACTGCATTCCTGCATTGATGTACCCTAGCTTAGACCTACTCAGTCTTCCCTATCACATCATTGTTTCCTTCCTCTTGCTGTCCTCCTAAGCCCAGCTCTTATCCGAGTCATTATCCTCGCCTTTGAAACCACCTTAGCTATCACTAAGGAAGTCTCTGTCATCAAGTGAGTACTTGTTGATTGTCACCACCACTTGGAAGCCCCTTGTGGAAGTCACCCTCAGACTCCATCATTGAGTCAACTCCTTTGTCCTTGCTTTCACTGAGTTCTGCTTGTCCATTCCTGGGCCAAGTGTAACAGCCTGAGAGGATTAAGTAATTGTACACATCACAATGGAAACCCATGGAAGAGGATAGAACAATTGGTGACATGTCATGATGCATAAGCATAGAAAGTCATGGAATAGGAGGGAAGGACACTGACACATTGTATGACTAAGATGTGGATGAGTAATCAAATAAGAATAAAAGAACACATTGTACAGGGCTCAAACAGCAGGCATGATAGTTTGTAAAGCAAGTAACAAGAAGTATATGGAGAAAAAGAGTACACACGGTTAATCATAACAGATACAGGTTTTCTTGACAATGCTAAGACCATCAGGCAAACAACACAAAAATAGAAAACAGATATCAAGATCAATAGTATCACTAGTAAAAACAGTCAGGAAATGGAACCTACATAAGCTTTTCCCCCCTAAAACTGTCAAAATTCTTGAAGTGACAACCACTCAAGCTGGTATGGTACCTGTTGGATTAAAATCATTCTGGTACATTGGTATGATACTTATCTCATATCTCATATCTTTTTCTTATCTCATATTGTACCACATAATGTCATCCTTATCATGGTATTCCTTATCTCCACCCACCCTATGTACAGTGACCTCAAAAACCCTTTCCATGCTAAACCTGATGACAGTGCGCTTTGTGCACTGCCAAACACTGTGGGAATTTCGCTTAGCTTTGGTGGAGTTATAAATAGTACATACTCTTGGCTATAAGATCCCTCCCTAGGTCATGTGATTTAGTTCACAGGCTATGAAGATATAGTCAATTCAAAACAGTAATATCATGGAAAGAGTTTTTGAGCTTTTGAATTGCTGAGTAGAATCTTAGTTATATTGTAGTATAATTGCCATTGTTTGTTAGTACAAAGAAAGATACACATATAAACAATACATCTGAGTTTAGAAAAGTTCACACACCTCTTTATTCCCACCATAGCTTTCTCATTTTCTTCAAAAAATATTAATAGGTTACAAGTTTCTTTTTTAGAATATTCAAGGTCTGCTCTATGGTGTTATGGTTGGGAGACTATGCAGGACATACCACAGCCATACACCCTTACTCTTTTAGCCCATTTATGACCTTTTACAAATATTTTTGTAGTCATTGTCTTGCTGCAAGACATTATGCAAAGAATTGAAATCAATATAGTGAAGGAATTCTTGAGGTTTATCCTTCCAAATTTGAGGGTGGAGGTACCAGCCATCATACCATTATTTCTGGAACCCACTTCTAAGGCATACATCCCCACATCAGTACAAAATCTCCTTCCAAACTACAAAAATCATTGCAAAATCTGATATATTGTGTTAAAATAAGTGTATCTGCATGGCCACTGGGCCAGATCACATGACCCAGGGATTGATCTGTAGCTAGACCCATGTACTCCATTTGCACCCACCAAACCTAAGTGAAATTCCCACCAATATTGGTGGTACATGTCATGCACTGCATTGGGGTTAGTTATTGCAAGAGTTTGCAAAGCTAAAAAGATGATTTTGCAATTGTGTGAAGTTGTGTGACTTGAAAATGTGTTCTGATATTGATGGTAGGATGATATGTAATTCACACACTCACATTTGGAAGGATTAACCTCAAGAATTCATTCACTATATTCATCTCAATTCTCTGCACATTGTTGTGCAGCAAGACATTGACTACAAAAATATTTGTAAAAAGGTCCTAAACTGGGTAAAAGAGTAAGGGTGTATGGCTGTGGTATGTCCTGCATAGTCTATTAACCATAAAACCATAGAGCAGACCTTGAATATTTTCAAAAAGATACTTGTAGCCTATTAATATTTTTTGAAGAAAATGAGAAAGCTATGGTGGGAATAAAGAGGTGTGTGAACTTTTTTAAACTCAGACATACTATTTATGTGTATATGATTGTTTGTACAGCCAAACAATGGCAAATATTCTATGATTTGACTGAGATCCAAGTCATCAATTGAAAAGTGCAAAAACCCTTTCCATGGTATTGCTGTTTTGAATTGCCCATATCCCCACAGCCTGTGGTCCGAATCACATGACCAAGGGGGTGATTATGTAGCCAAGGGTATGTACTATTTATGACTCCACCAAACCTAAGCGAAATTCCCACGGTGTTTGGCAATGCGCTGCATGCACTGCCATGAGGGTTAGTATGGAAAGGGTTTTTGAAGTCACTGTACAGGTGGAAATTAAATCAGTCTATAGAATTCAGCATACGTAGGGAGGGAGTAGGGAGAAGGTAGGAAGTCAGATACCTCCCAGGGGTTTATGATTGGCTTATGTAATGATCCCGAAGGAGCTGGTCAGCCTGATTGATTGAAATGAAAGTGGGGGGAGAGAGATCTGATAGTATTGGTGTGACACTGGCAACATGGCAGCCATATTGTGATGCTGTCAAGCATTTCAAGGAGATGCAGTCTGGATGGATGGGTGCCAGGTGCCGAGTGCTCATGTTCCAAATCATCAATCATGGGCTCAATTTCAAGTATGCCAAAATGTTCATCACTGAGGCCTGAGGTTTGTGAAGGCTTAGCAAATGATATGCATATTGGTGAATAATGGTCTGCTAACTATGTACTATATATGTCATGTTCATTCATACTGGTGAATAATGTTTTTACTAACTGCTACAAGTTTCATTAGAAATGTAGCAAGATACGAACACAGTGGGTATACAAATGTGGTGGGGTACAAACGCAGTGGAGTCAAAAAAACTAAGTACAAAATGTGGCAGGGTACTGTAAAACGTGGCACGCAGTCAAAAAAATGCAGTGAGAATGCACATTTGTTGCATCATATGTGGTGGGGTACAAACACAGTGGAGTCAAAAAAACTAAATATCTATAAATAAAACATGGCAGGGTACTGTAAAACACAGCAAGAATTAAATGTGCATTTGTTGCATCATAGTAATCTAGCACAACCTGTAACCATGGGTCCATGACATCACACCAAGTCCCACCAGTGTCACTCTGAGATATTCAGTCACATCAAGATAATTCAGTCAGGAGGGTATTTAGTAGGGTCAATGGGGGGTTTGAGCCAGCAATCCATTTGAACCACTACTTCAACCATCTCTATCACCCCATTGCACTCTCAGCCTTCCATTTTCATCTCACCACTGGCATGTCTTGGTGCTCATATTCACAATGGACAGACTAGCCTACTCTAGTTGGCAAGTCACTGGCAGTCTTTACATTTCCACCAATTTCATTAGTTTGGATGCAGCAGCCCAGCAGTGTATACTGTGCTGTTGATGCAATTTCTCAGCACTCTAGCACATTCTCAGCCAAGTGCTTGCCAATAAAGAAGCTTTTCCACCAACAGTGGTTTCAGCTCATCAGGGAGATAGTCAGCCATGACACAGCGATCAAATGCTTACATGAATTGCCACTCTGTGACCTCATTGACATGGATCTATATCTCTTCCTTGTGTGAGACATATATGTATAGTCTATAGGGTGATTTAGAAGAAAAAAGTGTATTGCAGGAATAATGCTCTCATCAAGAAGGCATTCATAGAGATAACAGATGGTGTCACTGCTTGTCATTGAAACAAATATTCCACTGGGACCTCAAACCAGTAAATATCATGTGTAAAGCAGACAGAATGGGAATACAGATTGGTGTTTTTGGTTTGGCTACCTACCACTGGCCTACAGAGCCAGTGGTTGTGATACCCCAACTATGTACATATATGAGTCCAGGTCAATTGGGTTGTCACAATGCATATACTGATTGAACTGACCAACCTTGAGAATGTGGGTCAACTGATGAGAAAAACCCCTATTATGATTGTCAGACTGACATTTGGTCACTTGTGTAATGACCAAATATCGGTCACTTATAACAAAGCCCTAATGAAGACTTACTATTACAACCCTCAAAGGATTGCAGCAAGTAAAAGGGAATTTCAAGCGTAAAGACGTACAAGTGTTACGACTACGACTATATATACTGACTACGAACCGGTTTAGGGCCGGTATGGAATATCATAGAACACGATGGAAGGAAACGACATAAGCAAGTGAGGTAAAGGGCCGGTAAAGGCTATACACGATGGGTAAAGGGGAACGTCGTGAATAAAGTGAAGAATTGTCTAACATGCGGAAGACGCAAGTGCAATGGAAACTAATATAAACTAACGATCAAGATGGGCATCGAGATCTGGGATCAAGATCTGATCGTATGATACAAGGTCCGAAATCAAAGAAGAAACTAGATGAACGATCAAGATCTACAAGGATGCCGAGATCCGAGCAAAGTGGTCGCGATCAAGATCCGAACGTAAATACTGAGATCCGATCATCAGTTCTATAGATAACTCAACGAATAGATCCGATAGACAGATCAAAAGAGGCAACGGGTTACTACACCAGCGCACAGCAGCTGCAACGTAATAAAGATCCACCAATGGACCACGAGACATGAAAGGGATACAAGTAGCAGAGCGCAAACGCGAATACTACAAGGTGAACAGTATCTAGTGACAGCGTAGTAGCATATCGAATAGAGTGACTGAGGATCAAGTATCTAATAGCAGCGTAACCGGCATACTAGAAGGGGGACTCGAGGCGGAATTACAGTAGTTTAATAGACATACTAAGGTCTCGGAGAGGCTTCTCACCTAGTTCTACAGTTTAAGCACATGTTGGTGCATGACCTTTGGATAGCAAAGACTACCCCCTTCCTATGGGAAACGTAGGGGAATTGGTGGGAGATGACGAGGAAATAGAGGAGAGCGTTTCAACTTGGCGTGATTCTCTTCGACATGGTTACAAATCGTTATCCACGGGAAGCAGCCCTCACCTCGAAAAAAGAGTTCAAGGCATTCCTTGACAATGAAGACCATTTATTCCATACCTCCCCGATCTCAGAATCTTGCATTCAACCCCTACCAAGTGGTTGTCAATCCCAGTGATCCCCCAGGCGGCACTGGAGATGGATACATTTTACAAATGGTATCATCCACCTCCCAGTGCTTCGCCGTCATCAAAGGAGGTGGTCTCTATTGATTCGTAAGCCTTACATACACATAGTGAATATCGACTAGAGTTGATGTTGTTCCCAGTGAACAGATGTGTGTCGACCCTGGGGAGCTTCCAGATGACAAAAAGAAATATGCTGCGCGGCGTCATCCTGTGTCCCGAAATATTGATTTCCTGGAGCCACTGTGTTGTTCGGACGAGAGGAAGGGGCAGCGACACGGACAGCGTTCCTGACGTAATGTTTTAGTGATAAGATAGAACTTGAAACACACAATGATTAGTGTACCCTGCACGAAATCGTGGACAGCGATTACTCACGTGTTGATGTACTATAGAGAATCATGAATATTATTGCAATGCCATTTGAACTTATAGAGTGAGACGTACAGTGGTTCAAGTTACAAAAGCGATAACTCGTCGTTGCCAATCGGAGCCAGCGCTCGGATCTAGCAGGCAAAGAGCAGTCCCATCTCGGGAAAGCCTCTCATGTATTTTAGTTCTGTATCATCAATCCTAAAACGACGATTGTTAATGATCCCTACATTGATGTTTAGTACGGGCCCAAGCAACCAAGTGTACGGTGAGCGTTCAAACGTTCAAACGTTCAAGTTGGGACTGAATTCGGGTGACAGCACAGCCACACCTGCAATACTTGATCGTGTTTGTCCGCCGTCGCTTTGACAGAAAGGCCAACGTCGTCTCATTGCCCCAATGGCGTCTGCACACACCGCATCCCAGGAGGAGCTCAAAGCCGCAAAGGTGCCAGTCGCATGGAGAGACCAATGTTCCGCGTATGCGTCTCTTCGCGTGTTGCCGTGCTCGGTACCTCTGACCACTGACTACGGGTGGACAAACAGGTTGTTGATACCGCTAAACGCGTGCCGGAGAAAGAACTACTACCTCCCTTGGGAATGCGAGAATGAGAGACACGTGTATGAAAAGTGAGTCGGGTTTCCTATTCTCTTCGTCACATGGCACTGACTGTTCTCTGGCAGGTGCCAATACGACGAGTAAGTGAACCGTCTTTCTAGAGACCAGCCGTCAGTTAACACTTTTGAAGCATGATGCGTCGAATGAAGAAGATGTCAAAGCTAAAGGCCCAGCAAGCGGAGGAACTCGGGGAATAGAGTCGTGGTCTCATACCCGACAGCTTGTATAGACTTGCTTCTTTCGGTGCTACCACAAATCCAGTGCATCGATGCGTTCGTGAGCGGTGAGCCAATGCGATTGCATGAGTGGTGAGTAGGATACTCTAGTGTGGTAGGATGGAGTCCGGTGTGAATCAGACTCTACGCCCCGTCTCCTTCTCCCACTCTCCAATCTCTTTCTTGACTCTCTCTACCACGTCCTCGGGTGTGCTATTCTGCCCAAATGCCTCCACAAATTTGCCGTCTGGATCCATGAAGTAGATATATATCGAATGATCTACGAGGTAGTCACCCTTGGGGTCTGCGTCGGGCGGAGTGGAGAAATACACCCGGTATGCTTTACAGATAGACTTGGTGGAGGCGTAATCGCCTGTAAGCCCGACGATTCGGGGGTGGAAGTCAGCGAGATACTTTTTCATTTTGGCAGTACTGTCACGAGCTGGGTCGACAGAGATAAAGACGGGTTGGAAAACCCGTCCATATTGCGATTCTATGGTCAACATGGTGAGCACGCTCAGTGTATCGCGAAGATTGGACAACGAACCCAAGGACTCGAGGAACTCCCCGACCTTGTCGAGTTCAGCAGGGCAAATATCAGGGCAATTGGTGAATCCAAAGTAGACAAAACCCCATTTTCCCAAGAGGTCCTGTTCCGAGAAGGGTTTGCCTTCGTGTGTCGTGAGCGTGAATGGACCGCCAACATGAGGTCGTCCGACTGAGCGAGACTCGAGCTCCTTCTCTATAATATGATGTTAAGTTCATTGGCGCGATGCTCGGTTTGCGTATGGAGACGAACCTTTCTTCTCCTGCAGCTGCCGCTTCTCATACTGGAAGTAATAAAACAAGCCGACTCCAGTAGCGATGAACAACGCGGCGGCGGCCGGTGTGAATACCTGCAAGAGCACATCGAAAGTGGCTTCTTTAGCTCGTTGCAGAAGACGAGTTACGCACCCCGACGGTGGACCTATCCCGCGCTCCTGCTGGAGTTGTCTGGCGAACCTGGGAATACCTCCTACAGGTTTGTGGAAGAAGCCTGTTTGAGACTTTTAGCGACGATGGTGAAGTCGTCCGAGTTGCCCATATAGGCCGTGTTCGTGCGATGGAGGAGATGAACTTGGACATTCGGGAACAAGCTTGACGGCGTCAGGGCGGGCCGGAGTCGACCGAACTTTTTTCTTGCAACTCGATTGTTCTCGCGGCAGTTCAGCCTGAGATGGTTGAAACTTTTCATGATTCCGAATTTCACTCGTCCTTTGTTCTGGTGCTGAATCTCGGAACGACTGCATATTTACTTTGTCAAACCCTGAACTGGATGTGCACGAGTCCTTAGTCCACGACCACGCGGTCGGCTGTTTTCCAGACGCATACAACCTGTCAACCTCTCCGTCTGTTGACTCCAGGTCCAGTTGTTGCATTGTACGCGGCCAAGCGGCCGAGCCTCGTGGCGTTGGTGCAACACAGGAACGTTGATTTACGAATCTGGGAGCTGATAGCGCTTCAAAAAAATTAAAGACCACAGTACACAACCATGGTCGATGGTATGAATTCTAGAGCGGAAATGAATTGTACCCCAGATTTTGATCTCCCAAGCGAACGTACGGCGTACGCCATATCAATTATTAGCAACACTCCAGTGGCTGGTCTGGCTGGCTTCTATCATGGCATTGGCAAGCCGACATGCGGCATTGGTACACCCTTGAACCAGTCACACACCGCGTGCAAACAGCCTGTCTGGCACGGAGCCATCAGCGGCCATGGGGGCAGGTATATAATTCTCAAGGTGAATGTATGCGTGGTCGCTCCTTGCTCAGCGCTCATCTTCCAAAATGCGTCCACACTTTTCTATTCTGTTTTTGATAACCTTTTCATCTTTCCTCCTCTTCACGAGTGCCGACAGTCAGGCGGCGCATGATGCAGAGAAGCAGTCAGAAAATTCCCTCAAATCTGACATGCGTTCGTCTGTCTCTCTGCTTGCATACATGGGGATGCACTGACCCGTGAACACAGGCAATGAATGGACAGAACTCATGTGTGCGTACGCCATGATACACTCGAGGATTTTTGTCTGATAATCATGTCTAGCTTTGCTCAATCCAGCAAATATCGCTGACAAAATTCAAGGCTCGTTTCCTTCTTTCTCCGAAAGGGTGTCGTGACTTCCAGGTGTACTAACCGAGACCTTGTTACCGTACAGAAGCATCGTTTGTCTCAAATCTCCTTGGCATTCCCTTCCCGGCGAACTCAGACAAGGTTCGACGCGAAGCTCAGAGCGCTCAAGCGTCACCAAACTCCCCGGATAGCAGACCTGAACCACTCCGACGAAGCCTCGAGTCTCTCCTCTCCGAGGAAACTGGCAAAATCATCCGGTCCTTGGAGACCGTGATCAAGAGCACCGTCGCCTTGGGCATGGCATTCCACGACGTACTCGAGTCCACGTCTTCCGACAGCGTCCACTCGAGCAACGCTCCCTTTACCCCACTGTTGAAAAATGTAGCAAAGCTTGTTGCGATTGCGCGTGACGACTTTCAAGCAAGGTTCCCACTGCCTGCGACGGCCCCGGGACACGCAGAGCGGGCGAAGTGGGTGTCCGAGACGCTTGAGCACCTCCAACAGCTCGTCATCCGTCTCGCGAGGAACCACGAGATCGAGCAAGAGGTGATCGAGCACCATCTGGCTCGCGTTAAACCCCTTCTCCATGACGTGGGTGTTCTCATTGGTGAGAGCCTACGATGTTGTGGTGTCATTAAACTCGACGTTCTCATTCGGTGTATTGTGCAGGCGACGTGGCCGAGCTCTACCCCGCGGCTATCGAAGCCCTCGTTCTGAATATTAGCGCCGTGTTATTGCCTGAAGCAATATTTCTGCGGTCGTTGGTGATCCTATATTGCTTCGGGCCATATGTACTTGGGAAAGGTGAGCCCAGCCAGTCGGCCAAAGGTGGCGTTTGTGTTTATTCAGCCCCACAGATGCCATCAGTGGATGGCTACTTAAGCACGTCTCTGAGGCTTTGAGAGTCTGAGAAGCGTGAATCGTGTAAGGATTTTGGCAGTTTAGAACAAGTACCAGTCCAACTGCGTGTGGACGTTTAGGCAACGCCGAAATCGTGTCACTCGAAATGTGGAAGAAGATACTTGATGCTCATCGTTTTCTTTCGTTCTGCGTGCATTTATAATACGAGTGGGGAGCCACCTGGCGTGCAGCGTGCATATAGTAGGCGCAGAACCATCACAAGGTCATCACTCGCAGTACCTAGGGGTTCACAAGTTACAGCACCAGTATTGGAAATGTCAAGAATAGAAGCACACGTACCGTCTCTCGCCGAAGTCGCCGAGACCCGGTATGATATATGCTTTCTCGTTGAGACCTTTGTCAATCCAACCAGTAATCTTCGCATCGCTCGTAAATGCTCAGTTCACACGGAGAAAATAAGGATCATACCACACGTAGTGCAGGAAACCTGGTACAAAACGCCGTCAAACCTTCCGGGGCTGCGATCTCAAAGGATGTCAATATGCCCGGAATGTCTTGGACAAAGGTAGCTACCAAGTTTACGAAGATGATGCGTTCTTCGGGAACACCATGCTCTTTTAGAATTTCAACCGCTTTCATAGCTGATCCTCCCGTAGCTAATCCAGAATGAGCGAGAGTTATTATTATAGCAAATTCCTGACGTGAACACACCTAGCATGGGGTCTAGAAGGAGAACGTAACGCGACGCAATGTCCTCGGGAAGCTGGCATCAAAGCTACACTTAATAAAATGTGGATTGGTGGTCAGAAATAGCCTCACTTTGGAGTAGAATAATTTAGGGAGTGCAGTCTCTTCATCCTAATCTAGTGGTGTCAGGCACGTTCTTAAAGGAAATCGGTGGATGATACCCTTTGAATGAGAATCTTTCCGATACGGACGCTCCTGCATACTTCGCGCAAACCTGCCTCCATAGCCTAACAGCGACGCGGATGAGATAGGGGAACAGAACAATATTGTAACGGAGGTTCCCCAGCCTACCTCTCCAGCACGCAATATAGAAACCCCACATATCTTTCCTTCAAACCCTACCCCCTCGTACTTGGATCCCTACACGACCAAGGGAAAAGACATGTCATGATGAGCCGTCCGCCCGCGTGGACATGGATCACCAAAATTAGATCGCGATCCCGGAAAATCGAGATGAAGAGATAAATCCACGTACGGTGGGCGTCTCCACCGTCTTTGGCACTACGGGTAGATGATTCAGACCCTCTTCCACGAGCAACCTGATGATTCGATCAGAGTAGAAGAGAAAGTCCCCGCGACTGGTTTTTCTGTCTCTGATGATAGTGTAGAGCGCTTCGAGCTGAGCGGTCTGGGGCAGTGTGAACACGGACGGAGGGAGAGCTGCTGGAGTTGCCTGTGAGGTCTTTTCCGTCGTCGCTGCCATGAGAATGTATGATAAAGACTCGTGTTCGTGGTCGGGATCTTCTCTAATATCATTGTGTGAGTGCCCGTCCGTGATGTCACTGGAGGCTGTGCTGGATCACGTGTAGGTCTAGCTTGCGGGGAATATCAGCGTTCCAGGACCACACTCTGAAGCTCGTTTGGTTTTATAATTTTTGTAATTTTTTCTGGCTTTTGGTACGACAATAGCTATGGAAGGACACGCGGATGACAGATTCTACACGCGTAAACAGACCATACCACTGCAAAGCTGAGCTCGTGTCACATGTGAACTTGCCCCGCCAGTGCCCGAGCCCCCAAAAGTCCAGCCAAGGCGAACAACGGTGCGAGGGCTACCGTGTGTTGGTTAGATGTCGCCGGGGATCCCCTTCGATTGTCAGGAAGGGAGGAACGGCGGACTTTTCGAGGTCCGGGTCCAAAGGGTAAAGGTGGGTAACTGAGGCAAGTTCGCATGCACGAGGCCGAGATCCGAGCTCGGAAGACGAACACACACTGCTGAAGCATTCCGGGAAGAGGAATGGGGTACACGGATGCATATGAGGTTTCCGACCACATCGAAATGGGCGTTGAACCGCAAGATGCATCCGGGGAGATAACGAGAAAGGGTAATAACGGCTGAGCAGTGCCAAGTTCGGATCAGGGTGAGCTAGTTTGCAGTGTCGTCTGTTTGAACGTTTGCGCAAGTGTCGTCGAAGGAATGTTGAGTCCACACGTGTCATCCGCTAGCTTTGTCGTGAATTTTCTGACCGAGACAATACCGATGCCACTGTGAGAACAACTTCAGAAGGGTGATTGGGTTTAACCAGAACTTACGTACCGAATCCGATTAGGCGACAATAGTTGGCACAAAACTAAATGAAATTATTGAATGCGCCGGCGAACACGGAGGATAACGAGAACATTCCATACCTGATGCAGACCACGAGATAAGCCGATTGCAGAAGAGAAGTGACGATCGTTTGGGATCGAACCACAAGAAACCTAATTCCGTGAAAATCGTATTGAAGAGTCAGCGGAAAGAATATCAAAGCGTACCATATCAAGTAACAGAGACCAAATGCAAACGAGATTGTGCAAGGAAAGGACTGCAGCTGACAATGGCACCGCGTCAGGATTGTCGGTACAAAAAATGGGCGAAAATGCATACCGGGAACCTGACAAATGAGTGACGATAGTTGGGATTGGTTTGGGAACCAAAATGTAAATGAATGACAATAGTTGGGAGGTGGAGAAGAAGGGGTATAAAGACGATCAAGGTACCTCAGAAACGAGGTAAGGCAACCAGAGGCAACCCCGGTCCATACAGCAGCGAACGGCTATCCCTGTGAGTGCGGACGTATGCCTTGCTCAGCAACGAAGGAGGCGAGTCCGAGGACGTGGGCGACATGACT
>JBBPQU010000233.1:19197-29300 GCA_038092655.1 Boletus sensibilis | reverse complement strand
ACTCTATATGACGCAGAAGACTCTAGTGACGGGGGGAAAGCATTCGATTATGGGTGAACTCGGGATTCACATCACCCTGGACTACGAACTGAGCGACTTTCCCAGGTATCATCTATTTGCGCACTTATTCGACGGTGGATTTGCGCCGAAGCTGTATGCGAACTTGAAAGTGTACGTTTTCTTCCTACCATTTTGAACAATGATTTATCCGTTGCGCTGGAAGTACGGATGAAATAATTTCACCCCACCAAACCACACTACTCAAGCTATTAGATTCATACCTCCACTCCTCACATTCGTCGACGGCACTCGTGGGGATGTGCCCTATGCTGATAGCATGCTTTTTCGAACTTTGCACGTTTTCCACCCAGGCACTCAGAAAATCGATTGGAACAGGGTCAGTGGACAATGTGCCTGGTGTCGATGGCGATTTGTCACGTTATGGTGTCCTGGATCTCCTCCTACCAAAAGCGTGTGAGGCACTTGTGCTTGTGACCCAGTGCCTTGTCAGCGCCATACTTGAGTTCGAAGAAAATCCCATCGGAAGGAACTCAAAGGATGACTTGCCACTGCTCATTCGAGGCGCCGTTTCGCCGCATGGTCAAGACATAGCAGTATGCGCCATAGGTAAGTCCCCTGTCAAACTTCACATGACAGCATGGCTGGACTAGGATACTGCAGAATTGCTGTGCCTTCTGGATGTTTTCCTCCCGCGGATTAATTTCGGGAAACCGGTCCCATCTTCCGAGCCCGTCCAAAGTATCCCTGGGGCCACAGATCCAACGGGGTTCTCCTATGTAAAACGTGATCTTGTGCGTCTACTGGGCGTTTTGTGCCACAAAGACAGAAAGATACAAGATTCTATTCGCAATTGTGAGGGTATCACCGTGATCATGAACATGTGTGTCGTGGATGAACGCAATCCTTGTGCGTCATCCAATTTGCTATTCGGATCGTCCTTCTAGAATAACGCAATGGTTAGATCTGCGTGAACATGCTATATTCACACTTCACAATCTACTCGAGGATAACGAAGAGAACCAAAACGTGGTGAACAGCATCCAACCTTCTGAAAGGTGGGACCAAGACGGAATGTTAAAGAGGTAACTGTGTTGGTGTACATGAATGGCACCGTAGTACGTGATGCGCAAATGAAAAAAACAAACAAACAAGTGCTCTACTCGTCTTCATCCTCTTCATCAAAGGTTACCGTTCTCTTCGTCTTTCGGGTACCCGATCCAGCTTTGCGAACCTTATGCTCTTCGTCCTCCTCCTCACTCTCCACATCCATATCATGGCTATCATCGCCACCCAAGGAGTCGTGGTTCTTTCTTTTCCGTTCTTCCTCCTGCTGTTGATCAATTTTTGCATCCAAACGATCCAGAGGATCCTCCTCCTCTCCTTCACGGCGACGTCGCTTTTTGCCCGAACTTTCCCCAAACACTCCGTCCTCCTCCGAATCATCAGCGACAACGAAGTCATCTTCCTGATACTCCCCACCCTTGCGCGCCTCTCCTTTTCGTTTGGCGGCACGCACGTCATCTTCATCCTCAGAGCCTTCATACTCTGGCTCTTCATCGTCTGTCCAAACATCGTGACCTGAACGTTTCCTTTGGTTAGAACTCCGTCTTCTGCGCACTCCGAATCCTGCATCATCCGTTTTCTTTTTGGATTTCCTGGCGGAAAGCCTTAGTAGCTCCAGTTTCTCTCGTTCAGGATCCATAGTGGGCTCAGGGGCCATGCGCAATCGCGCAACTTTGCTATGCTTTTGGCCTACTGCACGGACTAGCATGCGATGCGTTTCGGACTGCATACCAGTGGGTCGCAAGGTCATGTAACCGGTGATGACGGCCTCTGCCTGAAGGACCTCCGACCTCTTGTGCTGTGCAACAAGATACGTCAAACCTTGAGATTTCAAACCGGATGGCTGCGATGCAGAGGGAGTACTCTGAGAAGTTGGCTGTGAACCTCCGATCGACTGGCGAACAACGCCGCCAGAAGTGTCGATAGTCTGGTTGATATCAAAGAGCTCTTTGCCAAGCCGGAGACTCAGGGAACCATCGGACCAACGAATGATCCGACTGTTTGATTGGCGTCTCTGTATTCTACATAAAAATGGTGTTAATATGAGTAGACAGGCACTCACATCCTGGCCAAATTTGTCCTTGATCCACCTCCATCGCACGGTATTTTCCACCTTTAGCTTTATGGACATACTTTTCTCGCGAATGCTCTCGTTCGGGTGGGGATCCTCTTCGTCTTGTTCCGGACCCACATAGGTGTCAGGATGAAATGGCTTTGAGTCCACTTTAACGAAATTGGGTACGCGAATCACCCAATGCTAGGACGGCAATGAGTGTCTTGTCATGTGAGGACGGTTATATTTACATCACCGTCAGAGGTCCTTGGAATTGGAACATTCGGTATGGAAACGTTGGCTTCCTGGAAATCTCCCACCACGGGGACTGGTTCGTCGTTTTCCGTATACTCCAGCGCCATTCGACGGCCTTTTTCCGTTTGCGAGAGTTGATCAGAATCGTACCCTGATTCTGCAGGTGTAGCGGCAAGGCTTCTGTATACGGGTAGTATGAGCACAAGGGATTGTATTATGGAGCAACATGAAAGTGCACGTTTCGGATTTGACCTGTTTAGACTCGTCCACTTCTGCCTCTTGTCCAAAAAGGTCGTCCATTGCCTCGTCCCCACCATCCCGGTGCATCACAGCCTGTCCTGGGATAGAGTTCGGTTCCTCTTTGACCTCTAGCTCATTGCCTGAGGTTTCCATGTCGACATCTTGTTCGTGAGTACGAGTCGACACTGCAGAGGGGTAGCTGTGGTTGTAGCGCACGGGTTCCTCAAGCGCACCAGCTAGTGAAGACATGATTGGTCGACTAGAAGAGACCCACTTGACTAAACACCCAAATTTGGTAGTGAAAGTTGCCAGCCACTAATACTCCAATTTGTCGCAAGTCCATGCGGACGTACACTCTTACTTGTCCTTGCAAGTTTCCGAGGCGGCTCTGTCTGTATGGCTGACGTAGCGCAGTTGCACAGGTTTGGCTAGTGCTATGCACTAGATTCTGGACACCGGTTGCTGCGAAGTGGCTGTCCTTTTCCAGAATGACAATTTAGAACACCTGCCGGCAAGGCAAGTCTCCCAAATGACCGACACACGAAAATGTCTCAAACCTCGCAATCGCTATACTAGTTGGCATGCAGCACATATCCAGTATCAAGTACAAGGTCTGCCGTAATCTGGACCTGACCCTTCGAGTTGTATCATTAGCTCTTTGTTGGCGCTCAGCTTCACGCGCGCCGGCCAGGCCGCTTCATCACAGCAATATGCTGTGGATCATGCATCAGTCTCTGTACCAGTGGTTGTGCATATAAACCCGTGCCCAACTGAGTTGTATCGTTGGTTAACCATCATGAACGGGGATTTGGACCACTGGCTAGAGCCATACTCTAGTCTGTATAGCTCGATGGGTAATAATGATGACTATGTGGAGTCCGGCGACATCGGATACGACATCCATTATTCTCTTACCGCAGATCTCGCGAACATCGTTGATTTCGTTCACCCCTCTGTGAGTATAATTTTCATCCTGGGCGTAGCGATCGCTGAGTTATGTAGATGCCCACCGACATTCTTCATGCGGCTCCTTTCGGTGACATGTCTTATACTCAGAACGTTACTCCCGGCAATACGTCAACCAGCCAACGGCAGCAAGTTAACCAGCAACTTCATATTAATACTCAACTGAGTTCCTGCCAAATCAACGAGCCGGAGAGCTCCACAGCGTCGAGCACCTCTTTCCCCGCAGTATTAAAAACACCCTATTTTCAATTATACCCCAGCTTTCAGCCATCCGTCCACATTTCCTCACCCCAGTCAGCTTCAGCAGAAAGTGGAATGTTGATGCCGGTACGTGGGCAAGATATTTAGGACGATCGAATCTGATTTGCTTTCTGGTTTATAGGATTTAGAGAAGCTGTCACCTCTCCCAGCGTCACCCCTGTCATGTTACTCGCCAGGCTTTGAAGGGGATATGCTCGACGCTCCCATATCCCCCCTTCCCAAAGAACCCGTAACTTTTTTTCTTCCGATGCTGTGGGCGAAAAGTAATTTTGGCGTTAGGACATAATGACGCAGGTGCCGATGCCCCACATCCTTGAATGGAAGAGGGTAATCGAGCACTGTGGGACGAATGATTTCGTCCCTCAGCCGGTTTATCAACCGTATACCGAAGCCGACAGGAAGCGGTACATTCGGGACGTGGAGTTGCAAGAAACTATCTTCTTCCACTCGGATGATCCATCCGAATTGGGCATATCCCTCGATGATGCCCTAAAACAAAGACTTAGGCACCTAAAAGACAAGGACGATCGTATGTTTATCGGTTGTGGGCCTTCTGTGTCAATCCGCATCCAGGCATGTATTCGGGCACTTTTTCAGCTCACTGATTAACACATTTCTTCAGTGGCCAGGGTACGCTCCATGGTCAAAACAGATCCCGACAATGGACTTCAAGACCCCCAAGGGCCATATCACCAGAGCCAAGCTTGCGAAAAACATCGCTACTTGTATTCGGCGTTTTGCAGAAGTGGGTAAAATTAAATGTATGTAAATCCGATTTTCGTTGACGTTAGTTCTAGGTTGTGCAAGACAAGCCTATGGAGGCTGAATCTGATATAAGATGGAAAATCGGAAACCGACATATCAAGGTGGAGGATCTTATCCTGGTATCCCTCCACCACGTATCGAAAGGGAGTTGGCAACCTCAACTTCGCCTTCGCAGCCCACTCATCACGTTTTCTTATCTGTGGGACGAGTCTCTTCCGTCAGTTCCTGCCTCGTGATCATTTTGTTGAGCACTTACTGGACATTTGAATTCCCTCATCTACAATTTCTTGGTAATACGCTGTGAAAGTGTGCATTGGACTTTGTCGGTGTCCCTGATCTGAGTGGAAATAAACATGTCTGCGGTAGCGCACTTCAGAACTGTTAGATAGCGGGGGGTTACGTCGTGATTATAGGCTACAAAAAGTCGAGAGACTCATCGGAGATCTGATTGGCGACTTGCGAGTCTCTTTGGCAATTGAAAGCTACCACGGGAATCCTCGCGAGAAGTGCTTTTATGGAGAGCTACTACTTCAACTACAACAGACCGATGCCACACTTCACACCATACACCACTACGGCGTCAGAGTGGGCTCGACGTTGAGATAATATTAGTCAGACACCATTCCAAGCCAGACCGCGGTGACGACTGTACTAATCATGCATTCATGTCCGAGTCTGCCACCGGGAATTCGCCAGACTCATTCTCCATACAACCATGGTGCTATTAGGAACACCTATTTGAGAGTAGGCGGACTCCCCGGGATTCCGTAACGCATGGATTTGAAAATTCAGAGCGAACCTAGGCCGGCAGCACTGCCAGTGAGAGCCATAGGGCATAGCCAGATTCATTTACACTTGCCAGCACTGACACCTCCACCGATCGGGCCAGCACGCATAACGCTGAGGAAGACATGCTGAAGTCTTGGTAATTTTATGCAATCTACAGCATGAGTTGTCATCCCGTACTATGTGTTACTGTAACAAAACTCCGCGCGAGTCCAGAGAAGAATTGATTATACTCCATAGCTTTCGTTGGCCAACGGATGGTTAGACCATCACCGGATCACCGGTGAGTCTCGAGTCCCTTATCATGCTATCTTGGTAGATGGCCGTAGCAGTGATGCTATGCGACTAAAGCCAAGAAACCCAGACTAACTAGGTTTGGAAGTAGGCTAACATCGACTCTCGATCCCGGTATTGGTGCGAAGACAACCGGCTACCGATTGCTTTCGAGTCGGCAAAACTTGAAAGCATAAGACGCCAAAATAATATGCGATCGGTGAGTACTTGAACAGCTACGTGGTTCCCTTACTAGTATGACGTACTAAGTCTAAGCTAGAGACTCGAGAGACTCGGCGCTCAGCGCTCATCGATCATCGATCATCATTGGCAATAGCCCGTTCGCTCCCGACGCGGCTTTCTGGCGTAGCATGTCATGTGTGACGCCAAGATCTACCAGAATACTCTTCCAGTCATGGCGGACTTCATAATATGAATATCGCCAAGCTGTGGTCGGATTACGATTATCAGAACAACGCAACACAAGCCAGCTGTTTGACAGCATTTGTGAGTAGCTGTGTCACCAAGTAGTTACTAGACGTGTTCATGCTCGCGTTGAATCAAACTTTGCTGTAGAGCCACGAAGGACACAAGGTGTCCATGAATGTTAGTCACTAACAACTAGCGTTGACCCATGGTTGTCAGTGGCAAATAGCTGTTACAATGTCGTTTCATCCACCTACGAATCATTCTGAATCGCTCTATCAGATACGTGTCCTCCCAAACTTGTCATGGAAAATTTGCCACCAGACAACGCAATGTGCCTCCTGTTCGACGATGAGATCTTGAGATAGAATGGACCACAGGAAGTCCCAACTCAACATCCACACAATATACCTCCAAATTGGTATCAACTAAATTTGGAAGTTGATCGAACGTCGGATTGGAACTAGGAATATTCGAGCGGGTATATATTCATCCGAATATCCGTGCACTCGGGAGGAAAAGTGCTTTCCAATTTCTGCGTCATGGCTCCTGCACCCAGTATCACTATTCTGCACGAATGGGTTGAAGATGGGGGCAGGTGCCAGTGACTCAGATATAAGGGTTTGTGATAACTTGCTTCCTCCTCCCTGCCTTCTTCCTCCGCCCAGACTCCCCCCTCGCTATTCCATCCATTCTTTCCTATGTGTGATAATCCATCGAATGTTGTACATCAATCAATCTTTAATAGTGTTCTACCCCTCTTGGATTCCGATGACGAGCTATTGCCTGAGACAACAGCGTTCGCGCAATATTTCCAGGTAACTCGCACGAGATTCCGTTCATTCGGCGCTGATGCATGCAACACAGAATTTGTACCCCTCGAGCAACTGCTCCTTTGGGACGGATCCCCGACTGGTCCTTGATCCGTCAGACTCTCTGGCTAGTATTGGGGCGATTCCTGACGGCAGTCGCATCCAGGATGTTGCTACCCAATGGCCCGCATCGGCTATGGGCCAATTTCCCTTTCGTGAACCTTCTGCACCGAACGAACTCACAGTTCCGTACTGGAGTGAGGTGTATAAGGACGTCCTCGCCACGGAATACTACCCTACCTTCATGGCGCCAACCATGCCCCAGATCGAGCTACTAGGGACTGAGGTTAGCCGCGACAAAACCCATCCTGTGGACTACTCACTTCAGTACTTCTCTAGACCTTGCGTGACCAATTGGCAGTTTCTCCCCACTCCAGCCCAATCTCGCCAGGAGGGCTCAGTACTTCTTTGGGAAGCACCTCAGAATCTCCGTCGCAAGTGAGACTGTTCATCTTATCTTACCCAAAAGGGCCGATCATTTAGAACGTTGTAGGCGGGTAGTCAAAGCCACTCCCAGGAGTGTTACACCTTGTGGAAGAAAATTCCCGTGGACGCTATCGTCGTCACTGGGTCTAAAAAATTCGTTCCGCAAACACTGTACAAGCCTTTCACAGAGGCAGACAAGGAGCGGTACCTTGAGCGAGTTTCTCTCTCACAGCCGATCATTTTCATGACAAAGGAGCCGTTCGAGTGGGGCATTTCACTCGAGGACGTCCGCAACGGAAAGACGAAGCATCTCGTGGATAAGAACGTCCCCGTCCTGCAGAATTGTGGACCGTCAGTGTCCATCAGGATAAATGTGAGTGTGCAACTATCCAGTGTAACGTGGCTGACGACCATTGCTCACCAGTGGCCCGGATATTTCCCATTCAAACGTCAAATCTCTTCGCGAAATTGGCGTAAGACGAAGGGTCCGATCACGAAAAGAAAGCTCGCGCAAATGTTAGCGAAGACTACTGATCAATTCATCGAGGTAGGCTAATCCCGCAAAGATATACCGACCAAGGCTTACCGTTTTGATGGGTGTACTAGAAAATGTCGAACAAACCGTTAGAAGTCGATGCTGAGAAGAGTTGGAAAGTGGGGACCCAGCATATCAAGGTGGAAGATCTGATTCTAGTCAGCCTTCACCACGTTAGCAGGGGAAGCTGGCAACCACAGTTCCGCCTACGGCGTGACGTAGCGTGACCACAACTCTACAATCCGAGTACTTTTAACTCACGCAAGGCGCTATCGATAATTATGCTATCGTCGGTTTTTTAAGACCGCGTGCGAAGTTAAATTTGGACGAAGATGATCCATGCGTAGTGAACGAATCCCACTCTCATCATCATATCTTGTGCACCACACCGCCAACCCATAGAGCAAAAACTAAAACAGGTAGCGGAAAGGCACGCATATACCTGTCAAGATATCCACCAGCATGGTGGTTTACCCACTATCTTCTCAAGTTCGACCCCAGAGCGAGCAGTGAAGGTGGGGATCAACGAGTGGTCATAAGTACGCAGGTACCTGATACTCCAGTCGTGGGCATTGAAAGTTCGGCTTCGCCTTGAGACCATAAAGACCTTGGAACAGAGACACTCCACATCTATCATATTCCTGACGGTTGAGATCTGCATTTTGCGCGGCATATTTCACAAGGAAAATATTCCGAGTGGATGTCAAAGCTGTAAACCAGAGATCGCGCATGGAGTTGGCCCATTCAACGAGGTCCTTGCCAGGAGGAGATACATGAGACGGTCCTCCGGAAGGCTACAAAAATACTGTTAGGCATTACAAAAAGGCGGCATCAAAGCCACTCCACACCTTGATGTTGGATATTATCAATGATATAAAAACAGTTCAAGTACTCGATATGACCTCTCGTAAATGCTGCTGGCTTATGATTGCCTGAAAAGGGATGAACAACTAGGCGCTACGTTACGTTACTAGATATACTTACTGCGCACATTACCATGGCATTGTAGCCAAAGACTTTTCTGACAATATTGTAAGACGAGCTCGGTGTTGTGTTAGGATCTGAGGCCTTGAGGTATGATCGTGTCTATATGAGCACCATCTGAGTCGTATGGGACTGACAACAACCTAGAAAACAACAACACTTTCATTGATGAAGTCGTGTTCAAATTCCAAATGCGGGTGTCCCATTGTGTGTGCCTTTTATTCTCTATTCCGAGCGAGCAGCATGCAAACCAGCTTGGCCTGTCAGGAGATAAGGTCCTTGTAATGACCTTCTGGATATAATAGGCCATTCGCTTGTTGTCTGGCCTGCATGTGTCCTCTCATCGATCGAGGAACAAGAACACTCTTCAGCAGACCAGTCATAAAACTTGGAATCTCGGACGAGGCAGAGTATCATCACGTCTTCGCAAGCCCTCGTCGCTCTCAGGTCGCTCCTTTTTCTCTGATCCCCAATCTATTCAGTTGTATCAAATATCCGAACCCCCACTGTATCAAATATCAGTTCTCTCTCCACTATGAACCATGGCACAGTCGCTATCGCCATCGTTCAACACCAGGTGATGATCATCCAAGGTGAGATCCGCGTTCAGATGTCACAATTTCATCGTTTCCTGACAAACCTCTCAAGCTGCACGGTCACACAATCGCTGCGATCACTGGTTGGACGTGTACACCTACACTCCATTCGGCGAACGCCTCTTTCTGGCGTCGCCAGTTCCGCAAGCACGCATCGCGCCGTCAGACTTGCTCGTCGTCTTCCCATTTCGTACCCCTACCTCAGACATGGTCGAACTCCCTGCGCAAGCTTATCAAGAGTACCTCGAGCTGAGTGCAAGACACCAGCTTAAACACGAGAATATGTGGCGTCGTTGGAAAGCCAGGTTGCACTGAGCGTTGAAACCCTAATTGATGAATGGCTGATGTTGTAGAGGAGAAGTTGGTTTCGGGCATCACTCCAAGAGTGCTGCGATTTTCTTTATGCTTTATGCTTTATGGATATACGCCATGGATATGGATACCCACTGTAGTACACTGTAGCATTAGGTCTGGTCTCTGTATCTTTACTTTCGTTCATGTATCGAATAGATTCCCTCGCTGGTCTACATCTGTTGTACTTACCAGCCTCATCTCACCACAAACCAATTTGAATGGGCGAT
>JBBPQU010000233.1:6763-19099 GCA_038092655.1 Boletus sensibilis | reverse complement strand
CACACTGTAGCATTAGGTCTGGTCTCTGTATCTTTACTTTCGTTCATGTATCGAATAGATTCCCTCGCTGGTCTACATCTGTTGTACTTACCAGCCTCATCTCACCACAAACCAATTTGAATGGGCGATGCCTGTCACATCGACTGTAAACAACAGAGAATTATGATATACAGCAAGATTGAGCCACATATAAGATAGCGACACTGGATAATAAAATAAGTTACTCGTCATGCGGCTAGTGTAGCATTCGGATCTCTGAAGACCTAAAAGGGTAAAAGTCAGCTCAACGAATTGAAGAGATGTAGTGTGAGCTGGAGCAAACACACCTTCAAGCTCCATATATCTGCAACCATATCCACTCCCTGCAATTCTGGCGAAACCTCGTCGCCACCACCATCGTCGTCAGGGACACTACTCGATGCCGCTTGCAGCTTCAATCCTTGCTCGTTGGCCAAATGTAGCAAGCAAATGAAGCAGAAGCTTGTACTGATATCCTCCATCTTGTCTTTCGGATAGGACCTTTGGAGGCCTGATATCACTTGACTGAACTGCCGTCCCTCCGAAGGATCAGTCACTGATTGATCATCGACGTCCTGCAAATGGGTTAGCTAGGATCGGGCCAAGCATCATGGGAGAAAGTTGTCACCATTTCTTCTTCTTCTTGCTCCTCCTTCTGAGAAACCTTGATATCCAACCCTTTCCAAATATTTTCCTTCAGTTTACGGACATCGACACGCTTTGCGCGCTTAGCATAGTTGACGGATTCGGGTCGGACACGACGGGTCATGCCTTGTGTTGCCGCTAGGAGGTCCTGCTCTCCAGCGTCCTCCGGCACCATCCCATCGCCGTCGACATCACCTTCATACAGGTCGTCGAATGCTGGACCGTCGTCATCGTCATTGAAAAATTGGGTGTTAAACGGCACTGGTGCATCACTGCCTGAGATGCGAATCAGAATCTCGTGTACTTCGGTTAACAGTGCAAACACTGACTCTCATCGCCTTCCTCTTGCGCTAGGCGGCCCGCTGCTTGGTCGGCAGCAGCCTGGGCCCAGAAATTCTCGTCGACTTCGCCATCTCCGGCTTCGTTGAAGCGAACCCTTTGTCCTCGCATTTTCAGCTTCGAAAATACAAGTGGAAGTGAGTATTGGTTGAAATGGAGGAGTTGGTATACCTACAGAAAACTTAGGCTTCAGGAACAGCGTCACGAGTTGTCTGCTGGAGAAGTGCATATCATCTGGAAGCGTGTGTGTATCGCGCTTCTCTTCCTTTGCCTTCCTGCCTCGCCCGCCTTTCTTGGCAGTCGATTTAACTGTTCCGTAGTTTGGCAGGGTGATACCAGCCCCACGAGTCACAGGAGCAAAGAGCTCGTTCGATAAGGTTTTAACGTCCTTCTCAGATGGTGTCAGGAAATCAATTCTAAAGGCCTCTTTCTTCTCCCGCCGTGGCTTGGAAGCAGCTCCTTCGGATGCGTCCGCTGGGAACAAGTGCGTTAGTGACGTAAAATGGCGTTCATCACAGCTCACGTTTTCGTATGACTTTGCGCAACTTCCAGTGTTCGGGGCCAGCCCAGTTCTTCATGACATTCTGATCAAAGTACCCCATGATGCCACTCTCGCCGTCAGCATCTGTCATGGCCATGGTAAGATCCCGCTCGGTTGGTATTCGACGCGGATCAAACGGCACGAAAGCTCCGGGGCGTAAATTCTGGCCTTGTTGGGCATCAGTATCAGGAGAGCCATCGTGTCCACTTCCATAGTCATCGCCACCGAATGCACCACCGCCCGCATAGTCATCGTCCACGGCTTGGTCTCCTTGGAAAAAATCCTCAGTTTGAGGAAAACCGCCACCATCAACGTCCATTGCATTGTTTTCACCAAATGCGTCAAACCCTGTTCCGTTCCCGTCGTCGTCTTCCTCTTCAGCGCGGGTATCGTCCCGATAGAGAGTGGTGTCGTCGAACGTTATGTTATCATGCGTAAACGAGAATTCCGCCAAGGAGTATGCGATAGCTTTGTCTTCCAGGATTTCCGGGTCAGGGAAAAAATGACCTATTGCTTGCATTTTAGCGGAATACTCGTAAAGGATTCATGCTAGTCACCAACTTCTTAGATAGCTCAAATCGACGTCTTCTTCGGGCTCAAGTATCGGCTCCTCGTCGTCTACCACCTTAGCCATGGAATCGCTCGCATCGAAAACGATGCGCAGACCGCCATCAGCTCCGACACCTATTCCAAGGTGATTCATGAGAAGCCCTTGCGCACCACCCTCGTCAAAGTCAGCGCAGGTCTTTTTGAACAGGGGGTCAACGCGAAATTCAAGATCCAGTTTTTTGCTCCGAAGTTGACCAGCATCCTTGGCAAGAGTCGAATCGGGTCGGTGGGTTTTCTTCTTCTTCCTCAGTTGGGAAGCATCTTGACCATCAGGATTGTCGGAGGCTGGTTCATCTTCTTCTTTGCCTGCTGCCATATTCTCGTTAGCAAGGTTACTGAGCAGCTTGCCAGTCTCGGTGCCGACGCTATCAACACGACTCGTCCAAATTTTGACACAGCCGTCGAGCGTACACGAAGCACGCTGGAAATTGATTGAATTGTCTGTGTTATTTCGGAGGAGGGACATGTCGTGGAAGTAGTCGATGAGGGCGAAATTCCATGAGTTCGCTGCGTTTATTTTCTAGGAGAGAGTGAGCAGGCAAGTGTGGTTGATGACGCGTCACACACATTATCTGTAGCCATCTTCATCCACTCTTCAAAATTCGAGTTCATGACATCCAGAGGCACATTTATGACTGGGGGAGGGAGTGCCGAATTGAGCTGTTGCTGCTGTTTCTGCTTCGCTAGTGCAGTTCTCGAGCTCTCCCCAGCGTCCATCCTGTCGCCGGAGGAAGGACCTGGTTCCGCGTTCTCGATAACAGCCAACTTGGTACTCTTCCGCCGCCGCCGTTTCTCGGCTGCGTCGTCATTGATGTTGACTGTTCTCAACGGGGCGCGTCCAGAATCCGAGGTGAAACTGGCATCAGGATCGAGTCCATGGACGTCGCTGATGCGCTTCTTGCTGCCTTGCCGATGATTTTGTCTGGGAGTGTCTGGCTCTGTGTCGTCGCTGTCGTGTTCAACAATGCGGGCGTGTTTTGATGGAGCCATTTCCCCCTCGTCGTCGTCTTCAACAAAGAGATCGTTATTACAAGTGCACGTGACTCACGCGTCACACACGCGCCGGGCCGAATAAATCTATTTCGACCTTCCTAGTAGCTTCAGCCGAGCCTCTGCTGCTCGAGCCCTTCGCTCTCGCTCCACTTTTACCCTCATTTCTGGTGTTAGTCCAGCAATTCCATCCGTGGAGCCAGACGAGCCCCCGAGTTTCTGCCCCCCGCTTGGAGGCCCCTTCGCCTTCGGGGGCTCTTCTACGGGGACCACCACTTCTGAGTCCTTCTCCCGTTCCCGCTCTCGCGCTTCTCTCTCGCGCATCTTCTCCCTCAACCCTCTTCTCCTCTGTTTTTTCTTGTCGTCCCTCTCCTCTTCCTTCTCCTTACTCAGCGCACTCGGTACATGCGCAACGCCGAACCAATCCCACCAATCAGGATGGTCTGCCGCACACCGTCGAAACACGTCGCGCACAGCACGGGATCGCGCCAGGTCGTATGCCGTACGCCGAGACCCAGTAGGAGGCACCTCCACATCAGACGCATCCGACTCAATCCCACCTTCCTTTGTCCACGCGAGCGAAACAGGCGTCGTCGGATCCGCGTGTAAATCAAACAGTAGCCAGTGCACAACTGCCTCATGTCCCGCTTGTGCTGCAACCTGTAGAAGTGACACCCTCCTGTCACCTGTCCACTCCGGGATTTGCGTATCAACGCCGCCGATATCTTCGCCTTCGCGTTCCCAAAACCCTTGCAGAGGTTCAAGACGACCTTTAGAAACCATGTCAAGCAATCGACTCCATTTGTCGCGATGGAGCTCCTCTTCTCTAGTCAGACGGACAGGTCTAGGTTTTTCAACACTTTCAGCAGCGGGTTGCGTTGGGTGAGGTTTTGGCTTCGGAAGTGAGGCAAGGTAGGCCTCATCCTGAGCGCGGAGGGCTTCTTCGGTGAGGTGAGAGACTTTGACTTGAACTAATTCTTGAAGACATCGGGCAAGTTCCGCTTGAGTCTAGGTCATGCAACGTGAATTGATGATTTCCATGACAACGGGCGAAAACATACAGGTCGGCGTGTTGGGAATGGGAAGGTTCGTAGTCTATCATCCCCTTTGCTGATTACGCACCCTTCATAGTCGAGGAAAATGCGACGATTGGATACACTTGCTCGAATGAAGATGCGTTCGCACTCGTGGATATCTTCCGCCCAGTCTCGAAGTAAGTTACGAATATCCTGTCAAAGTTCTACGCAGCGAAACCGATGTAATGTAGCGATTTTCACTCACGTCACGCAATGCCTGCTCTCCATATCGACGCAGCATGGCACCAGCACTGATCGCAGCTCCCTTTGCATTGTCGTTAATTGATTGTGAACCTCCCTGCTTCCTACGAGCTGCGTTTCTGATCAAAAACGTGCCAATGTCAAGGGAAACTGGCTTACTCGTATAGCGATGGAATGTTTTGTGTTTCAAGACTTCAGTCTCTGGCTTTGGCTTTGGAGGTTTTCTTTTTCTTGTCTGCACGACCTCATCCTGCTCATCGGCGACACGTCCAACTCTCACTACAGCTCCCGCAAAATGACCACCGGCAACCATGAACATAGCCCATTTCCTCCCTCCCTCGACAATAGCTTGCATTTCTTTCAGTTCCGACAAATATGCGGATGGTGGAGTGTCAAGGGGAAATAGCATTCTATAGACTCCGATCTGTGTTGATGGTGGGGAGTGAAACCAGGTAACGGCTGTCAGCGGAGCTCTGAAAGTGCCGTCCTCGGGGAAGTCAGATATCAGGGAAGTACGGCTGATTTTGCTAAGGAGTGCATTGACAGTATCTGATTCGTCCGAGGTTTCATCGTCGGAGGAAGCAGAACCCGAAAGAGAATCTTCCAGGCCTGTGGTGTAGGTAGTGCAGCGTCAGTTCTTTGATCAAGAAGGGTGAGGTAGCGGGAGGAGATGCGTACCGCCGACGAGTTGAGCGAATGCAGACTCTGTGACAGGGTTTCCGCCAGTAAGACGTATCTTGACGTTGTAGCGATGCCAATCGGTGCGAAAGTGCGCGCGTTGCTCATCCACATCTGCAAAAGCAGCCCCAAGGCAGATATTGCAGCCTTTTGCATTCGAGGTAGGTGTTAACTTTGGTGGAGGGGGAGGAGAGGGTGCACGAGGTGGGGCTTGGCCGATCAGGGTCCTGGGAGTGAGGGTGTCGACCAACTGGGATGGCAGAGAAAGTACGTTGTATCTGTGGGCCATCTCTGTGAGCTGGTTACCGGGCTAGATCAAAGTGAAGAGGGTAGAGAATGACTGGACGTGAATCATACAGCATCCGTGGCAAATCCCGTGACTGCCTATTAATGTACGACCCAATTATATGGCAATTAGATATCGGCTCAAAAGTCCATGATCAGTGAATCTGAAAATCAGGCCGAGTGGACCTTCAGTAAATTCATGTGATACATAAGGTACTTGGTCGGTAGTTTGGCAGTCCAACCAGTCCGAAGAAAACGTAATGTAATTATTTAATTCGCGCGCGGAGAAAAAAATAGTTACCGTAGCGGGAATTATGCCTTGCACCGCCACATCTAATCGAACCGAATCGCGAACCGAAGAGTGACCGTTATATATTGATCCCGTTCAACGGGTTCTGCTCCATCGCAACCATCATGTTCGCTTCAGATTTTGCAAGTCGTCCCATGAAGAAGTTGGTGCTCTTCGACGTCGATGGCACCCTAACGCCTCCCAGGTATGATCATCCTCGCGATATCCAGATCTCATGACCGACCACCTTTCAGACAGAGAGTCACTCCGGAGATGGTCAAATTCCTCGGCGAGCTTAGACAAAAAGTGGCCATCGGATTCGTCGGAGGCTCTGATTTCGCCAAAATCAGTGAACAGCTCGCCGTTGACGGCAAAAGCGGTTCGTTCAATCCTTCAACAACCGCTCTCGGAAACCATTGTCCGATGCTGACGTCCTACCAGTCCTTGAAGACTTTGACTTTGGGTTCGCAGAGAATGGATTGACCGCCTTTCGTCTCGGGAAACCTCTGGCAACGCAATCGTTTATCAATTTTGTAGGGGAGGAAAAGTACAAGAAACTTGTCAACTTCATACTTCGCCACTTGTCCGAAATCGACATTCCAATCAAGCGGTTCGTGACAAGATCTCTGAACTATTGTTTTGTTTCATCGAGTTCCTTCTCAGGGGCACGTTTGTCGAATTTCGCAACGGGATGGTAAACGTCACCCCCATTGGCAGGAATGCAACGTACGTCTCCCTCAGCCTGCCCCTGTATGATCCGCCCAAGTGATCCATTTAAAGCAAACAAGAGCGCGACGCATTCGAGGAACACGACAAAGTAAGTCAGACTATATGTGCCACAACGACAAGGCTAACATGCATAACCAGAAACACAAGATCCGCGCTGCATTCATTGAGAAGCTTCGCGAGCAATGTCGCCCTGAAAACCTCGACCTCAATTTAACGTTCTCTATCGGTGGTCAAATTTCCTTTGACATTTTCCCTGACGGGTGGGACAAGCGTTATTGTTTGCAATTCGTTGAGAACGAGGAATTCGAAGAGATCCACTTCTTTGGGGACAAGACTCAGGTGGTGAGTTTTCAGCGGTTGATACATTTGTCGTTGCGCCGATGTATTGACCAACGCCGACAGGGAGGGAATGACCACGAAATCTACACGGATTCGAGGACTGTGGGACACAGTGTCCAATCACCTGCAGATACCATTCGAGTGTGCACCGAGCTCTTCCTCCGGTAGGAAATAGAACTGGTACCGAGTGTATATATGTAATAAATACCCCACGAGAGTTGGGTGCAGATTCAGAGACATTGAGAGACACAGGGGCTCCTCCCAGAATGGAAATGCTACAAACTCGACCACACGCGTCACCACGTTGGACGCGTCCAACTGCTCCGCCATTGCAATCTCGCGGACGTTCCACTCCTCAGCTTAAATTTCTGTTTCCCGCCACATTTCACTCTTTCTGTCATGCCCACCCCAAGGGCTAACGGAGGCTCTAGGTAAACAGTTATGTGCAATCCACTTTCCGAGCCCAAGAACTTATACGGATGCGTACGATAGAGTCAAAGCAGAGACGGCTGCTGAACCAGCAGCGAAGCGAAGAAAGCTAGCTCCCTCCGGTTCACAGAAAACGCAGAATTCGTCGTTTGCTGATGTCCTAGAACAACTCAGTCAGAACGCTTCAAATGGTCCATGTATGTCTCCGAGGATCATTCTCGTGACGCTCTCTTAGTTGACCTGGATATACTTCAGCCGCTGAAGGTGGTGCTGATTCTTGGTCCCGTCCAAAGCTCAAGCCAATAAACGAGAAGACTGATTCCATCAGTGTGTTTCTTCTTCTTCTTAACTTCTTTCTCTCAAACTCAAGCCACACCAGTCTTTCAGCAGGTGGATGTTGAGAATGCAACAGATCCCAATACTGGACGTACAATGTTGCGTATGTTTGGCGTCACCGAGGTGTCTTTTGTCTTGCGTGGCTTTCGAAGCTGGCACTTAACTATGAAATGCTTTAGGCCGGAAACAGTGTCCTCGCCAATGTCACACAGTTCATGCCTTATTTCTATATCCCTGTTCCTCGCGGCTTCGATGAGGCTGACTTGGATGCCTTCATGGATGCCCTGAATGTAAGTCAGCGAATGATTCAAACCAACACACTATGAGATCTCACATGGTATGCTGGATTAGCAGAGCGTAGGATGCGATTATGTCCTCAATATCGAAATTGTGAATAGGCGCACGCTTTGGGGTTATCTAGGAGACGATTGGGTCCCGTTCATGAAGTTTACGATACTAGACCCAAAATCGCTTCCTAAAGTTCGAGATAAGTCAATTTAAAGCAACGCACCTTACTTGTGCTAACTTCTCGCTTTGTGGCAATTACGCGTGTTCGAACGGGGTGAAATTTCTTTCGAAGATTTCTTCGCCCTCGGTCAACCTTATCCTACCTTCGAGAGCAATATTCCGTATACACTCCGGTTTATGATAGATACTAAGGTTGGTCCTTGCTGTCATGCGAGATGTCGACTCCTTGATCATCATCTATCCTCAGGTGGTAGGAATGAATTGGATCGAAATACCTGCAGGAAAATATAAACTTCTTTCTGAGGAAGCAAAACGGTCCACGTGCCAAATCGAGCTTAATGTGAGGTGCGGTGACATGAGTTTTATTACGCTGCCGGTTGTTGAAACGCTCCGAAGGTGGGATGCATTCATCTCGCACTCTCCTGAGGGAGACTGGCAAAAGATTGCACCCCTACGCATACTCAGCTTCGATATTGAGTGTGCAGGACGAAAGGGTATATTCCCCGAGGCCAACACTGATCCTGTCATCCAAATTGCGAACATGGTAACTCGTCAAGGTTGTATCCAGTCACCTCCCCCCGATGATGGAGCTAACAAATATGTGGAACAGGAGAGACACAGCCCTTCATCCGGAATGTGTTCACGCTTAACTCCTGTTCACACATCGTTGGGTCCCAAGTTCTCTCTTTCGATGATGAAGCAAAGCTCCTTCACGCTTGGCGGGACTTCGTCGAACAGGTAGATCCTGACGTAGTCATTGGATACAACATCTCAAATTTCGATTGGCCATACCTCATTGAGAGGGCAAAACACCTAAAAGCCACCAAGTTTTCCCATCTTGGGAGATTGAAAGGTACGTCTATGCTCCATTATGTTTTGTGCCGTTGCATTCATATAATACCCTGCTCGCGAAGGCGTCAAGGCGCAAGTTAAAGATACCCACTTCTCTTCAAAAGCTTATGGTCAACGTGATTCGAAGGAGACAGTCCTCGATGGTCGCCTGCAGCTTGACGTACTCCAATTCATGCAACGTGAACACAAACTGCGTAGTTATACGCTCAATTCTGTTTGTGCGCAGTTCTTGGGCGAGCAAAAGGAAGACGTTCACCACTCAGTTATCACGGAGTTGCAGAATGGTGGGCCCGAGTCTAGGCGGCGGTTGGCTGTGTATTGCTTGAAGGTCGCGTCATCATTATATGCTTGTTAATGGATTTCATCTAACATGCACACCGCTTAGGATGCGTACCTCCCGCAACGGTTGCTCGATAAATTGATGTGTTTTGTAAACTACATCGAAATGGCGCGTGTTACAGGTGTCCCGTTCAACTACCTACTCTCTCGCGGGCAGTCTATCAAAGTGCTCTCCCAACTCTTTCGAAGAGCAAACGATGAAGGGTATATCGTCCCCGCATTAAAAGGCGAAGGTAAGCCCACAGCAACTATATGGAGTGCAATACACTTGTCTAACTGAAGTCTGCAGGCACGGATGAACAGTATGAAGGTGCGACTGTTATCGAGCCGAATAAAGGTTACTACGATATGCCTATTGCAACACTCGACTTCAGTTCTTTGTATCCCTCTATCATGATGGCTCATAACCTGTGCTACACGACACTCTTGGACAAGCCGAGTATCGACCGACTGGGGCTCGTCAAAGACGTAGATTATATTCAGACACCGAATAACGGTACGACACATCGCTAACATCCACTCATCATTCTAATCACTCCGTGGCTGCAGACTTTTTCGTTACAAAGGCAAAACGAAAGGGTCTGTTACCAACTGTGCTGGAGGACCTCATTTCCGCTAGAAAACGCGCGAAAGCTGATCTCAAGAAAGAAACTGACCCTTTTAGAAGAGCAGTATTGGATGGTCGTCAGTTGGCCCTCAAGGTACACTTGGTTGATGTTATTCATCTACGTGAGGCTGACTTAGACACAGATAAGTGCCAATTCTGTGTACGGGTTCACTGGCGCAACGGTTGGGAAACTACCATGTCTTGCCATTTCGTCTAGTGTGACTGCGTACGGTCGCCAAATGATCGAGAAAACCAAGCAGGTTCGGTCTCTATACCACAAGCTTTCCCGAGGATTCTTAAATCTTCATATCTATGTCAGGAAGTAGAAGCTGAATTTTCCTTATCAAATGGTCACAGTCACAACGCCGAAGTAATTTACGGTGATACAGATTCTGTCATGGTCAAATTCGGACCTTCAGATCTTAAAACCGTCATGGAACTTGGTGGGTTCCTTATTGTAACATCGCTATCATTCTGCTAAATTGAAGGCTGGTGACGCAGGAGCCCAAGCCGCAGCCTTCGTCACGACCAAGTTCATCAAGCCGATCAATCTCGAGTTTGAAAAGGTCTATTTCCCTTACTTGCTCATCAGCAAAAAGCGGTATGCAGGGCTCTACTGGACGAAGCCAGAGAAATATGACAAAATGGACGCAAAAGGCATTGAGGTGCGTGTTCTTCTGAAAGCATCTGTCTGGCGGGTTTCTGACGACCTTAAATAGACGGTTCGAAGAGATAACTGTCGACTTGTTTCGACAGTTATCGAGACGTGTCTACACAAGATGCTCATTGATCGAGATGTGAAAGGGGCAGAGGAGTATGACATGCCAATTTATCTCCTTCGCTGATGCTGATTATGAATTTAGCTACACGAAACGGATGATCTCGGATCTGCTGCAAAACAAGATTGACATGTCCCAGCTCGTGATCACGAAAGCGCTTGCCAAAGCAGATTACGCAGCAAAACAGGCTCACGTAGAACTCGCAGAACGAATGCGTCAACGTGACGCTGGTTCTGCACCTGCTCTCGGTGATCGGGTCGCATATGTCATTGTCAAAGGCATCAAAGGTATATCCCTCAAATATTTGATGCTATGCTTTGAACTCACGGGCTGCTTTGTGTCCACAGGTGCCGCTGCCTACGAGAAGTCTGAAGATCCACTTTATGTGCTCGAGAACAACATTCCCATCGATACCAAGTACTATCTCGAGAACCAACTCTCGAAACCTCTCATGAGGATTTTCGAACCCATCCTTGGCGAAAAAGCAAATTCGCTGCGTACGCGTCGGATTCTTCGATTGTGTTTGCAGTACTTGACATTTCTTAGTGTCCGGCGATCATACTCGTTCGATTACGATCGCAACTCCCACTGTTGGAGGACTCATGAAATTCGCCGTCAAGACAGTTACTTGTCTTGGATGCAAGACGGCTCTACGGTCAAACAATAGTATACCCAGTCAGTACATGTCTACATACACTAAATTTTGACATCTCACGGATAGGTTAAGACGGCGCTGTTTGCAACAACTGCCGCCCAAGGATCCATGAACTCTATCAAAAACAAGTGAATGCCGCCTCACATACGCAAGTCCGGTTCTCGAGATTGTGGACCCAATGCCAGCGATGTCAAGGATCATTACATCAGGTACCGACTCCGCCTTCAAATCTCCCTATGACGTTGACTCATACCGTGTTCAAGGATGTTTTATGTACGAGCAAGGATTGCCCAATCTTTTACATGAGGAAGAAAGCTCAGAAAGATGTCGAGGATGCATCTGCGGTCCTGGAACGGTTTGATGAAGAGCTTTGGTGACATCGTGCATATTATGCTGAGACGAGTGCTCCATGATACTTATGATTCTCGGGCCCCAAGGATAGTATTCTGCAATGGATGTGATTCTGGTTTTACATAATACTTTGCTTGCAATGTTTCTTGTCTCACTACTGCCTAGGGACAGTCCTGTGTACCCTGTTAACAGAGCACAGCTGAACATTTGGCTTTCTTATGATGTGTTGGTAACTCCTATTTGGGGCCAGTACAAAAGTGACCACTTTGTGGACTGGTCTCATGCACAAGTCCTGATCCTTCATACATGTTGTTTCTTTGCTTCATCTGTAACCCATGTTTTCTCATGAAGAGCTGATGAGGTATTTACTTTGGTTTATACCTAAGCTATATTGTAGCACTGTAGTCAGCCAAGTTTTTTTTTGCACATGAATGCACCATGTGAAAGACTTGCAAGCAAGGTGGCTCATGTCAGTTCTTACTTGTCATCACAGTCCAAACAGGCACTTCTATTATGCCTTAGATTCTGGTCCTCTCTTGGTTTAATTAAAGATGAGGATGTGTAGAATATTTTCAAACTTGCTGATGTCATGGAGGAAGAGATTCCACATGTATATATCATAGCAGCACATGGAGTTGCCAATCCCAACTCTGTTGATGCTATTGAATTCATATTAAAGTGGAAATTTGACCAAAAAAAATCTATTTGTCATCTTGTTTTTGTTATAAAACGGTCTAGTTTTATACCTTCTTCGCTTACTTTCTTTCTTTTTCCTGATCAT